>JAOTQE010111343.1:0-13193 GCA_025631205.1 Nesometra sesokonis
TGGCTATTTGATTGATTTTTCCGATCTTAGTCGGATTTTCTCTACTGTTACATTTAACATATTTATTAAATTTGGCATTATATGGTCGTCTTACGTTTTCATGGGCTTGCCCAATTTCATTCTACCTATAATATATTTTATCTTATCTATACATAAATAGTTTAAAAATTATTTATTATTGAGTTGTACATACATATCTTTACCATTTTACAATCTGCAACATCCTTCTATGAGCCGTATAAAGAGTTATTCTTGTTTTATTGTATATAATGTTTTTATTTGTGCAATATGCATTTTTAGAATGAAGTAGTTTTTATATTGTGTATGTAATGAAAACAAATGAATGTAAAAACTAAGAAAGAAAAGAAATGAGAATGAATGTATGAGATTAAAAGTGGGTTTAACCCTATGAAAGACAAAAAAAGAATAGAAAAAAGATATTTTTTATGAAATAGAAATTTTGAGATAATGGGCTTTTAAAGGCTGACCTTTGTACTTGGATGGTGAAATATCTTCATCATCATCACTGATCCCTTCTAGATTGTCAAGTTTTCTCTTTCGATTCTGTTTCTAAATGAAGATAAAAATATCTTGTTAAATTAATTTACATAATAATTAAAAACTCCTGTACCATGTTTTAATGTAATATGATCTGTAATACAGTGTAATACACTCTCCACAAACCGGACTCTTCTAAAACCGGAAGTCCAAAATGGTCCCTATTATAAAAGTATTGTAATCTCTTATAAAAAACATAAATCACAATTCTGGAATCAGGACAAATTATTAAGCCCAGAACACAAAAAGTATCTTCTGAAAACTGGACTGGTAGTTAAAAAATCTGCAAAATAAATTGAATTGTTCATTTATATGTGACATCCTTAAGCCGGGCACTCCCTGCGTTGTGCGACGGTCGTACGATGGTCGCATGACTAAAACACTCTCTGTGTGTGGTTTCCAGACGCGATTACGACCTTCTACTCATCGACCGACAGTGTTTTTAGTGATTTCCCTGTTGAATTACTAAAAAAAAACTGTCGGGCAACAAGAAAACTATTATTACGTCTGGAAACCACACACACATGTAGCATGACGCAATGAGTACCCGACCTTAAACATATGAATCATGCTCAGCTGAAAAGCTCTGGTATAGTGTGAAATTCAGTTTTTGGAAAAGTCAGTTTTAAATCATTCTTACCTTTCTATTTTCAAGTTCTTCATCTAACATTTCACCCACTTCATCTGTCACTTGCTTTTTTTTTGTTCTCTTCTTTTCATTTGTTTCTTTCTCCACATCTTCCGTAATCATCAACCTTCCATCTGGCATTGATTTGAAGTTGTGTTTTAAGCTTTTCTTGTCTGAGGACTTTTCATCCGGTTTTGTTGCTGAAATTAGATTAAAAATTTAATTTTTTTCAATTTTCATGATTTTTTAAAATTTAAACAGGACACCAGTTTAAATCACATTTTTTAAAGTTAACAACGAATATATTGAGATTCTAAAAAAAAATCTGACAGTCCAGTTTTAATAATTGTTTTAATTTTTGTATTATTATGTATTAACACAACAATTTTTCTTAATTCATCTCTGTACATTTGCTCCATTTTCTTCAATTTGCCGCTTCTCCCGTCAATCATCCAGATTTTGATATCAAAATATTTAACTTCTATTTATCAATCTTTTGAAAAATATTTTAAATTAACTCCCATTCCGAATTTGAATATTTAAATAGTTTGTTAATTAATCCGACAACATGCAAGAATAGTAGCTGCAATCATGTTTTTACTCAATTATGCTGTTTTGACGGGTTCAATATCATATAATATGCATAGTTCAATATTAGCCGATGATCTATGCTCACTCAAACCATTCGCCAAGTTGCCAATGGCTACTGTAATTCTCAATTGGCTAAAATAAAAATGACATTTTCGCCAAATTGGCTAAATATAAATACCCAAATATGTTCATTTTGCAGTGAACTTTTTATCGGTTTTTATTGTTTTAAAAAATTTGGCTAAAGAATTTATAATTTGGCTAAAAAAACTGGCAATCCTTAGCCAGTTTGGCTAGGAAAATATTTGCTCTAGAATGAGCGTAGGATAATGTCACTTTATAAAGCGAGAGACTAGTTTTTATGCTGTTTTAATGCTGTAATAGGCCCAACAACCCCTCAACCACGAACAAGGCCTGCAGCTCCCCCGATTTACGATAGAGTTTTACCTGAGCGTCACCTGACAGCATTCCACCATTCACGTGATCAAGGCCCTTAGTGAAAGGAGCCGAAACGTTGTATGTCTACAATTTCTGTCTCTGAGTAAGTGAATTATTTATTTATCATCATATTCCAGAGACCATGACTAACATTTTTCATCAACCTGTTAACATTCGACATTTCGCACAATTAAATATCTATTGTTGATTATAAAGAATTACTGGGTATAGTCAAGTAAATTTGAAGGTTGACCTCACACTAATTGCAATAGAAAGTTTTTCACATGGAAATAATAGAGAAATATATCACAAACAACATATCAAAATATTTTAAGAAATAGATCTGGTAGAACATGCCTAATTATGCTAATTTAGAATGAAATTTGGAACATTTTATATCTCCGTAACTAGTGGGGCTAGGAAAGCAAATTTGGTATCAAATTACTAAGAACATTATTATATAAATTCACTCCAATAGAACTTTTTACCCAAAAATAATCAGACAAAAGTCCCATTAGAGTGAATATAAACATCTACATTTGATCTATATAGTTATGAGGTAATTTGAAACCTTCTAAATGAATCTCTCTTTGTTTCATTTTAGTTTTAATTATAAATTTGAAAATAATTTAACTTTAAATAATTTAAAATCAGGGTACTTTTTACATATGAATGAAGTTTGATTTTCTAGATTAATGTTTTGACAATAGTTTGTTTGACTCCACATATTACATGTGCCCTTGAGTAATACACTTATGTTTATCTCACTTCACCCAGGACATGCTACAACAGGTGACTTAGTATGAATGAATCCTAAATCAGCTGGTTAAATGGACATGCTTCCTGTAGCGTGTTCAATGTTTCAATATTTCCAATTGTAAAGTAAACATAATCAATGTAGATATATATGGGGTTCTAAGTGGTAGGAATTGATTTTGACACAATTATTTTACCAATGTTTACAACACCTAGCTGGGATATTTACACCCACTTATAAGCAAAACACCCTGTTGATTATGAAACAATAGAGTTTTTAAGACACATATATGTGGTCCTACATTGTAGAAACAGATTTTGATGTCATTATCTAACCATTTGTAACACCTGTACAACAGATAGTATAAGTACATCTATTTAAAGCACAAAAACCTGTTTATTAGGACACACTAGAAGTTGCTGTCATGTTTTGTATTGCTATCGTTACAGCACAAATATTGATAAACTATACTCCAGCTTAGGAATATAAGAATGTAGGAAAATAGCTTAGTCCATGTTCTAAATCTTTTTCAGAAGCAATATTATCATAAACATACCATTGCTATTACTATTACTATTACATTGGGGTAGGGGGACATTGTTTAGAGCTTAGACCATGGTGTTAAAGTTGAAAACAAAGAGATGGACAGACAGACAGACATAATGAAAATAATATTCCCCACCATATATGCCCGGCAGCAAAAACAGCGGAAAACTGGTATTTCAGTTACATTATTCAGGATTCATACGCCTTAAAACAAGTGAAATTCAAGGACATTTCTAGGACATTCCAGTAATATTTCCTAAATTTCAAGGACCCTCAATCAATGGTTTTGCCATGCATGGTTTAAAAAAATAAAAATGAACCTTTAGATTTTAATGAAAATAGCTATGTTTTATCTCAACTAAATTTCAATATCATGAAATTTCTAGGGCATTCAAGGACAATTATTATATTCCATGAGTTTCAAATACTGGAAAATGCATGTTTGTTTTCCCAGAACTTCGAAGGAATTCAAAGATGCGTATGAAACCCGATTATTGATCTTACCAAGAACTCTTTTTGAGACAGACGGATCAAGAAAATCAAGCAGTGTCTCATCATTGCCCTCTCGTAACCATGCTGAACCTCTTTTTTTTATTTTTCGACCTTCGTGTTTCTTCTTCTCAGCTTCATTGTCACTCTCAGAATCAGATTCTTGAAGAATTTCTTCCATACTTTAAAAAATGAAAAAAAAAATTTGCACTAAAGTAAAATAGTACTTATTTTTACATAAAAAACCAATCAACATCAAGTTACCAAGGCTTCAGTAGAAGCTGAAAGCTTGTGAGAAATAAGTGTTTGTTAAATCCAGTGTTTTAACGTTATAAACTCTATGCTTATCAATAGGATTGACTTTAAAAGTCAGCCATATGATGTGTTTAATTAAAGATAGTTGCTGTTCAGTTGAATCTCTCTAAGCGGACACACTCAGATCTGGGAAAAGTTTCTGCTTACGGGAGGTAGCCGCTTACGAGAAGTTCAGCTGAACCTTTGCTGGTTTGGCCATGTCAAAAAATTCAAATTTCAAGTCAAAAACTTTCCAGTCGGCGACCTCTTGGTGGGAACCCCCTAATCTACCTCCGCTGGGTTCACCCTGGTAATTATCGATAATAAATACATATCATAAGACCGGCTTTTAAGGCCAATTCCTTTGATTGGTGGGCAAATTGCCCAGCACAATTTCAAAACTGCTCATGTTGATAAATTGCGGCCAACATATATATGAGAAAGTTAATTGTATACAACTGTTATAAAATCGTACGTTTCAGGTCGTGCCTTGGCTGGTAACAAAGCATCATTCTCTTCGTCATCACTCTCTTCTTGGGCATGTTTCAATGCCATTTTCCTCTTTCTTCTTTCTTGAAGCTTTTTAATGTTGTGAACCATCTTCTGTTGATCAACTGGGATCAGCTTAATTATCATCTCATATCTGTTAAACACAATATATAAAAAATTATATGACCCGGTACAATGTTTTGCCACAGTCAACTTTTCATTTAAGTTAGGCCAAACAAATTAATAGTTATTAATAATACAGTTACAAAAATACAAGAAAAAGTTAGTCAAGTTACGGTGGCGTAATGTCTACATTCTAACAAGTTGAATAAAAAGTGGCATTGAAATCAATCGACTTTGAAAATAAAAAAAAACTGAAGTGGATATTGTTAATTAATGGAAAACTTATAACACAAAAGGATGAGATTTAGAAAAAGCATTTCATCTAGTTAATATAAAATTAAGTTTTTGTAAACAAAATTCTTGTTTTATAAAGCAAAATTAAAGAATGTTAGAAGTTTACTCAGCGGTTGAGGTTTAGATTTTAAGATCCTTGGGTAAGAAACTTTATCTACATTACTTCAGCCTATACAGTAGTACAATGTGAAATTTGTTGCAAGTTTGGAACTCATACATGCTAATTGCATTATGTTCTTGGGCAAGGCCCTTTATCCATATTGTGTCGGAACCAATTGTACAATAGGAAATCAAGTGTGGATAAAGGACATGTTTCAGAGCATAAACTGTCCAATTTTTATATATATATAGGTTGGCAATTATAAGCAGCTTATTAAGAGATTGTTTTTTGTTTTTGGCGAACAATAATAGCACATTAAGGTGTTTTAACATAGTTTAAAAACTTTTAAATAATGGTTCTTGCTACACACATTTTCAAGTAAAGGTACATATAACAATATAATGGTGGTCATACAGCTATGGCACAGGCTGGATAGGGGGCTCAATGACAGATAGAGGGGGTCCAGTGCACAATTTTGTATTGTTTCTAGGGTCTTCAAACAAGATGCATTTTTTGGGTATCTTTGAGGAAATTTTCCCAGATAATTTATTGCAAACAATGAGTTTTTTAAGTTAAAAAAATATTTATAAGTCGAAAGGGGGGGGGGGGCGCGTCTGGATGTGCACACCAAGATTTCTGTTTACAACTTAGGACATCTGCATACTACAGTAATTTTGTACAAGTTCCAGACCTATGTGTTTTCTTTGGCCTGGAGAGGATTTACTTTTAAAACAAAATGTATCTATACCCATATTTCCTGATCAATCTGATGTAGATTGACTTCATAGGTTTCCTTAGAGCTCTTCTATTAGGTTCACTCAATGACGTTATGCTTACCACCTAGTCAAAATAAAACATAAAATTTCATAAAACATTGATTTTTTTCTAGGCATAGCCTACAATTAGCAATATAAACAGTCAGTAAAATAAACCAAACTATTGAGGGCTCACTCCAGAAGCTAAAAACCCCACGTTATTGTCATGCGATGAATTCAATCAGTTTTAGTTATATTAAAAGCATTTTGTAAACAATTTCTATTATGAAAATGATTAAAATATAATGAAAAATAAATATGACTAGTAAGTACTTGAATAATTAGGCTTAATTTAATTTAATTTAATTTAATTTAATTTAATTTAATTTAATTTAATTTAATTTAATTTAATTTAATTTAATTTAGCACAAAATCTCAGGCCGATCTTGGTGCTTAGGTCTATACTAGCTTCATTTGCATTTTATAAAAATAATTATGTCTCGGATGTTGAAATAAAAATTTTGTTTTTACATATAAAATTTTGAATTAATTGTATCAGAATGTTTGCTAATAGGCCAAAAATAATACCATATTTGTATTTCAAATCCAAATTTTCTACATCGGATGGTTTGCAAAAATGAAGTACAAAAGAAAGTCTCGCCTTATGTTGACACTATAGTGACCAATGCCATAAGATGGCAAATCTTACCATGGATTCCACAAACTGTGCAAGCGTCGCCTCATCCAATATCGTCAATAACACTTTGACAAAGCCAAGGGCTGACCTAACAATCTCTCTGGTTTTAGATGACAGCAGTGTACACATTGCTGTTATTAGTTGTTCTAGCGTTTCTCCAGTCAGAATTTCTGAAATGAAAACGAAGGAGTAAACAAAAGCGACTGCTCACTAGATCCGTGCTTCCACTGTGATTTTGTGGTGTAAAAACATTCTTCCATTATTAATTACTCCAGCACTAGTAGGCCATGGGTTAACATTCTAAGGGTTGTAGATTTTGTATGAAAAATGTTTGGGAGCACAAATTACAATAAACAATTTTAAATAATTAGAATGTTTATTCACAAAAAGTTAACCAGAGACTACGGTGGTGAGACTCGAGCAATTGACCTTGGCTTTTGTAGAACGGTCATGATAACCGATGTCTTAACTGACTGAACCACTCATGCGCTGGATAAAAATAACTATATTTTACACTGCATGATGAAACATCTATTAGATTAGTAGGCCTAGGGGGAACCCTGGGGTGTATCTTAAAAAGGGGTGACGAATATTTGTTGGAAATGGAGTCAAATTTATGTGTAAAAAATTTCAAGCAGGTTCACTGACAACTGGTGACGTTGGATGCTTTTAAAGTTGTGGTCACAACAACCCCAACAACAACAAGAACATGAATGAGATTCTAAGGTCTGCTTTGATAGGATTTGAAAAATTATTTTTGCATGCAATTGATGATTTTTAGTGATTTGTACCCATGTAAAACTTCTAGAAGAGAATAACAGTGATTTAGCAATCAGATGACAGGAGCCTTAGGTAAATGACCAAGTGCAACTACCGCACAATATTTTTATCAAATTTAGAATTTGCCCATTATGTCTGAATATTATTGATTGGAAAAATTTAAAATGTTTATATATCCCCAGGTATAGTTACGATTTGTGTAGAGCATCATGTTTGGTTGATATCTGAAGGGATTGCTTTTGGAGGTTGGACCGTGATTGATTTAACTATTGGCACTCCTTGGCCCTGTGTCTAAATATAAAAAAAAATAAAATAAGATCAATTTTGCCACAAGCGTTAAGCTGAAGCAACTATTGTATTAAATAGCAGAGCACGGGCGGCGGAAGAGGGGATGCGAGACGTAACTTGGGGGGACAGTCCCCCCTGAAATGTCACTTCAACTACAAAATAATATAGACTGACTTTTATTTTGTTGCTATAAATGGTAAATATGCATTTTCTGGCCCTGAAAACCTCAGGTACCAATATACCACCAATTAATATACAATAAGGTTATTTTATTTTTCTTGTCAAACTCTAATCGGGTTGAGCACTCCCTATCCCGATACCTGGATGTGTCCCCCGGGGTGGGGTACCTGAACAGGAATTAGCCTCGTCTCCCCTGATCCAAAAATTTTCCACCGCCTCTGCAGCAGAGATATAACTGTAAAATATAAACATATCATTTACTTTCAAATGACATTTTTAAGTACAGTAATACATGTAATAAAAAAAAAATGTAATACCTCTATACTCATAGATTACCCTCGTTAATGATAGTATTGTAGCACTGATCATTTGGGGTGAACCGGCAAAGCCTGCTACTACCAGATCCAAGAACTTGCCAAGACATTCTAAAATCAAAAATTATAATAATACTATTAATAATCAACGTCACAGAAATACTAATAGTCATAGAAATAGTAAATTCTAAATATGAGCTATAACATTGCAAAACCACCAAGTTGTAGAAAAATTCAAAATTAAGTTTATTAAAACCATATTACCTGTTTCGTAAGCTTTAAAATGAGGGGTAAATTATCAAAATCGGACATGCATAACTGAAGTTATTGAACAAAATATGCACCAATTTTCTTTGTATTTGTGTATATTTCCTATTGTATATTGACTTATTTCTCAACAACTTCCTGTGCAACAACTTGGTGGTTTTGCCATGACAAACCTCATATGTAGACAGCATTATTCATGTAGTATAATTTCTGTAAATTCAATGGCATATACGACAGCAAAAACAAGTAATAATAATAATAATAATTATAATGGTGTACATTTATATATGTGCCAGTATCCATCTAGAAGATGCTCATGGCGCTGTGGACCAGATGTTACACATTCTTATGACTTTATACTCCCCTAAGGGTCACGTCATGTCATGCAGCAAGTACTGACTTGTACTTGCGCTACTTCAGCTGTCCACGGCAGGGGTCATGCATGAACCAGTACATCGGGGTAACCCCCTACTCGTCTCGAAAGATGTACTGGGTTCTTTAAAGAGCTTTAAAGATATATTTACTAAATATTTATTGTAGAAAAATGTCAAACTGCACATTTTTGTAAAATAAACATGTATTTAGACTGTCTTCTAGTATGCCCATGCAGGGCTGCGAAATAACAATTTTCAGCCAGATTTTGATGATCTACGTATTTGGGTTCTCAGACACACTCTCCAATCTCAGCAGGATTTCATGTCCAAGAGAGATTGGCATATACCCAAATAATTACGGTATTAACAGTGATGTTAGTATAATAATAAAAGTAATATACTGTAAAGCCCTAAATTTTCACGTTCCCTTAATTTTCGCGAATTTCACGATGACACGATGATCACAAAAATTCAAGGCTCGCAAAAATCTTGAAGATTTTTATTTGTCAAAATGATTGACAAAACATGTTATAATAACAATGCATAGTATACAATAAATAATATGCTTGTTTCTTTTTGTTTAGTTTACAATTATTCACGAATCACATAAATAAATACTACAACAAAACAGTAAAAATATACATCACATGTAGGCCTACGGGCCTAGGACTTTTGCATCGTCGTTCGAATTCACGATGGTCTCCGCTAAGTAAGGTCCAGTAGACAACACCACTAAGATGAGACAGTCGTTCAAAAACATTTTTATTTTGTGAAAACAATAATTTTGGCAATATTCGAAGATATATATTTAATAAATGTATAAGTTATATGAGTTTTGATTCCTATATATCCTTCTTCGTTTTCTTTATTCCAGATTTTCAAAACAGATCCAATTTGAGAGGGATCCGCAAAAAAAATTCCAAAGAAAAATTTCTGGTGGCGTTAACATCCAATCACTCGCTTCCGGGTTGGTAGATTACGAGCCACATGGGTAATGGAAAACAATTTCCAACTTTTTCAAGGAGACTTTTCTAATAAATTATCAATAAACGATCGTAGCCGGTATTCTACGTGACAATGGGAGAAAAATCGTGGAATTCGTCGTGCAAATTCAGCCTACCAAGACATGCTTGGTGAGCCTAACGACTCGATCGAATGTAGGCTAGGTTTAGCCTCAAAATGATTGTGACCCGCTGCTAGATAATCAAAGAGGTAGGTGTATTGGGGCCTGACGCTGTCATCATCAATGGACAGGTACAGTAGGCCTACATACTATTAATTTTCAAAACTAACATCATTATCATCGACCCAAAACAAGTTTTTTGAACAAATAAAAATGATTGTGTTAAACGTAGTAATAAGCCTAAGGTGAAAATCGCAAAAATAATAATTGTTTAAAACGTCCCATCACGAAAATAAAAGGTCGCAAAATGTTTAAAATCTTGAAATCGCGAAAATTTAGAGATTTACAGTATCATTATGGTTCAGCACACACTGACCACTGGTAGTTTAGGCAACTGAGGTAACTGCCATTCTACTAGACTTTCCAAAACCACCCTTAAATTTCTTGGCATATATGACACAAAACAAAAGTAGTAATAGTAGTAGTAATAATAGTGACAGTAATAGGAACAGTACTAGTAATAGTAATATAGTGGAAGCAATTGGTGCAGCATCTGCATTTCAGACTTCCAATCATGAGGTCCAGAGTTCGAGTCTCACTCTGGTTGGCTGTTTGTGTTCCTATGGAAGAAACTTTATCCATGTTGCCTCTCTTCACCCAGGAGTATAAGTGAGTACCTGGACGGTACAATACCATATGCGCTGATTACGGCTGCAACATAATGGAATGGATTGTGTTCTATAGGTGTTTGTTTCAATGACTAGAGGTAATAATTGTGAAGCGCTTAGTGGCCTTGGCAATAAGCACTATATAAATGTCACTTGTTGTTATTATTGTTATTATTATTATTATCTTTATTATTATTATTGTTATTTTTATTGTTATTATTATTATTATCTTTATTATTATTGTTATTATTATTATTATTATCTTTATTATTATTATTATTGTTATTATTATTATTATTATTATTATTATTGTTATTATTATTATTATTATCTTTATTATTATTGTTATTGTTATTGTTATTATTATTTTTATTAGTAAAAGCACTATATATCACTACGTGTTCAGCACACACCAACCACAACCAGTTTAAACTTGAGGTAACTGTCGTTCCATAATAGACATACCTTGTCTGTTCTCAGGTTCCCATCGGAGCATGGCGTTACTGGTTTCAATGAGAAGGCTAAATGCAGAAGCTCTTGCCTTAGTGTTGATTTCCTTTGTGCACAGTATTACTTCCGGTATAATTGCCTGTAGAAAATCATGTTGACCGGGTGGAAGGCGTTTCACAATCTCAACCAGGCAGCGTAATCTAGGCTGTTACAAAATAAAATTGAGACTTCAAATTATTAAATAAATAGTTATAATACCAAAATAAAAGCTTTTAAAAAATTATATTCCGCAACCACAACCGACCCAAAATTTTGAAAATTGAGGTTGGCATTTACTTTGAAATTTTCACATTTCCTAATTTTTAGGTAAAACTTATATACCTATATTGTAAGTATTGTATTTTTTAAAATATACTTAAAATTATATTGAAAATTTAACAAAATAATCCCAAAATTAAAGTATATGAAATTTTAAAAATCTAGTTATTGAAATTGTGGCTGAGCAAAGCCAAAGAAGGCATAGGTCGCAAAGCTAGTTTTACACAATAAAAAGGGAGCATTTTTAACATTTTATTTTATTAAAAAACATACAGTTTAAACATTCAACATTCATACTACTTTAACAATTTCCAGATATATGATCGAAAAAGTTTTTAAAATGCAATTTAAAATTACCCTGCTTAGTCAATGTGTGATAAGCAGTTTTTTAAAGCAGTTTTCTCAAAACTTGCATTTTAAATGTCCAAATTGTTTATAACTTCACAAGGGAAACATATAAAACTGACTTTTTTTGGCATGTTAAAGATAATAATGTAGTTTTATAAGCTATAAAAACTCAATTTTTAATTTTTTTTTTACTTATGTCTTCTTTGGCTTGGTTCTGCCACAATTACAATAAAATTTTAAAATTGCTGTGTTTGGACAAAATATAGTTTTATGCATAATAAAACATTTGCAAATGAAACAAAAGTTAAAATATTTAGTTTTTTAAATTTGTATGCTACCTGGTAGGGAATTTTATAATATGTACAATGATACCAAATCTGTCAAGAAATGCCACAAAGCCTTAGAATAATTTCATAGTATTGTATTGTGTCGGTCTGTCAATTTACCTATGTCATGATATATAGATGTAGTTATTACCGATTTGAGTACACTTGGTGCTGAAATGATGCAGCTGAGAAATAGTATTAGTACTAAATCTACAATGCATTTTAACCAGTAAAAATCTATAAACGCTGACCTTAGACAACCCCCTTTTTATTTATGCATCCTCCCCACTCCGAAGGATGCATCCAGGTATCGGGATAGAGGGTGCTTAACCCGTAAGAGTTTGACAAGAAAATAAAAACGTTATTGGCTATTAATTGGTGGTATATTGGTACCAGAATGGGGTTTTCAGGGCCAGAATATTCATATTTACCATTTATAGCAACAAAATACAAGTTAGTCCATATAATTTTGTAGTTGAAGTGACATTTCAGGGGGGAACTGTCCCCCAGCGTTATCATTGCAGGGGACGTGTCCTGCATACCCTCTTCTGCCGCTCATGTTCTGCTATTTAATACAATAGTTGTTTCAACTTAACGCTTGTGGCAAGATTCATCTTATCACGATATATTTTAAGTTCACATTACTTTGCAAATGGATGCTGGTCTCGCTTAGAAAGGGATAGACGAGAATGTAAATGTAAAGAAGGTGTTTAAGATGTACACCATGTTTTATTTGTTTGTAAAATTACTACATGTAGGAAAATTACAGTTAATATGCAAATCTGGTTTACTTAGAACTGACGTTTCACAACATGTTATAAGCAATATTATCATAAGGCAATACACATCTCGAAATGATATAAGTTATTTATTTATGTATTTATGTTTCTTTGTACTGTATATTTATGTTGGACATTGGTCAATAAATAATAATAATAATAATAATAATAATAATATTAATAAAAATAGTAATAGTAATAATAATATAATAATAATTATAA
>JAOTQE010111354.1:456-13192 GCA_025631205.1 Nesometra sesokonis
TGCAACCTCTGTAGTTCACTGGTAAATATTGGCATTTTTGTTACAGAGAATAAAATGTTATAATGCCCAATATTTTGATCCGACGCACATAATCAAAACAGCATTTTCATGTTAAAACACAAAATTTTCATGTTGAAACACAAAATCAGCTGCAAGAGATGTAAACACTAACAATTGCAACCTCTGTAGTTCACTGGTAAATATTGGCATTTTTGTTACAGAGAATAAAATGTTATAATGCCCAATATTTTGGTCCGACGCACAATTTAATAAACGCGTAGTGACAGTGAACATTTTAAGGTACAACCTCGTTTTGTTTGTATCTCTATCTGATACAGGATGATGCACTGTTTACAATGGAAGTGATTTCTTGTCCATGACAATATATCAGGTGGCCCAAAAAAACCCCACTAAATTCAAACATCTCTTACTCCCATATGCAATAAACTAGCTTTTTGAAAATCTGCACACATACAAAGTTGGGCTTTGCCTATAAATTGGCAAAGTTCAAAGGTCTTTAGTTGAACAGTCTCCTCACAGTGAAAATTAAAAAATAAAATTTGGCATAACGGAATGAAAGGAGGTTTAACTTCCTAAACTTTATTACTAATCACAGCAAATGCTTGATGTGTCCTCTATCTTGATCAAAACTGTGCCAAGTCTCTTTTTCTATGAAGAAATACAGTGCCTAACCTCTTCCAGAGATTCCCCAGGCACTGGCTATTTTTTTCTTCAGTTCATCTAGAATTGTGTTGAAATACAGACCTGAATAAAGACCTCTGTAGTTAGGGAGACATTTTGGGACTGTGCCAAAAAAAGTGACACCTGTCATCTGTCGCATCATTTATTGACTTCACATTTTATTTTTTTCACTGTGATGAAAGTACCAAATGCAGTATATTGCCAATTTAAGCATTTAAAGACAAAGACCTTATGGACATATTGCCCAATTTTCAGTCTTGTACATTTAGAAATACCAGAGCTATTGAAGTTTGAATAAGTGACATTTTTTTGGTCCACCTGATATAAAATTGCATGATACTTCACTGGATAAACCAAGAACACTTGGGTGATAACAGTAAGAAAAATGTAAGTGAACATACTTCATTGCATCAGTCATGTCTCCTATTTTGAAATTAAAATCATTAGTACTATTTCGTAAAGAGGCTTGAATCTTTTCAAACTGCAAACAGCTTTTCAACGATGATTCAAAATGCTACTTCATATTTTTAAAATGAAAGGAATGCAGGCTTAAAGTTGGCTTCTTCAAGGTTCCAAGTTCCTCTTGTTTCCATATGGATTGTATCATTAAAGAAACATTTTTTTTTATATGATAGTCACTACATAGTATGAAAATAGGAGATATTACAACATTATTTTAACTGGGAATAGAATCTGCATTGATCTCCGACTTCACTTGTTACTGGACAATATCCATTAAAATGCTTTGACCTTTAACATCACTTTTGATTTGAAAACTTCCAATATGAACAACATCAATTTCAGAAAAATATGAACATTTACAAATTTGATAGAAACATTTGTCAAAGTTCTTCCATCAATTTGTATTCTTGTAAAAAAATTATCATTATATGATTTCCACTGTTTTGATTCAATATTTCAACAACAGTTATGTCATCATCAGGACTTCAGTTGATCTTTCATTAATCTTGGATCAGTGACATACATATCCTAAATAGTTCGGCAGGATTACGGACCAGCACACATTAATCACGTCTCACATACAAAACAAAATCATAATTTAAAAAATACTATTGTTTTAAGTGGTTCATTGAGAATTTCCAATTTTGCGTTAATGATGTACGATCGCATTTTTGAACGACTAATGCTTGTCCTTTACTGTTTTTACTATCTATACATAGATTACTGGTTCCAAACCGTAGGTGGCGGTCTTGCCGCTCCCATTTCTGTGGAAGAAAAAAAAAAAAACCTGTGAGTATGCTACAAAACCTTCACTATTCTACAAGAGCACTCTGTCATTAAACTTAAAAATTAGTGTGCGATTGTTTTCAAGACCTAACCAAACATTACAAAGAGAAGAACGTCTGTTGAACACATTCCATTCCACAATGTTACTTGTTTAATCAGAGCATAGGTACCCACTTATACTCCTGGGTGGAGAGAGACAGTGTCTTGCCTATGCACACAATCAACTGATTAAAGTGAGCCTCAAACTTACAGTCCCAAGTTGGAAATACAGAATTCCTGGAGATTTACTTGTGGTCGTCCTACCACTGTTTGTAGTGCCTACCCTTCCTGAAATGTGTGTACAAATGCCCTTATTTATAAGCTCAACACCTTGCCTGTTATGAAATGATAGTTTCTAACATATATAGTCACTGCTGAAATGTGTTATTACTGTTGTCAAAATACTGTATTACTGAACTTCATAGTTGCTTACTTTCAATCAATAAGTTTAAAATAAATAGGCCAAATTATGCTCTGCTTGTGAAACTTTACAAAACCTGGAGAATTTCCTGGAGAAAACTAAATTCCGGGAGAAAATTTGGTAATTCCAGGAGCCCAGGAGATGATCCAAAATTCCTGGAGACTCCAGGACAATCCTGGAGACTTGGGAGGTCTGAACTTATGAAGCAAGTCCGAAATGTAACTGCTGTGCCAACTGCTTCCAAAAATGAGATAATTGTTAAAAAAACAGTGACAAGAATTGTTCAATTTGCAATTTGAGTTTCTCTTTTTTTATGATTTATATCATGGGATTGTTACTTTAGGATGAATATTGATTATCCTATTGGCAACAACAACAGCAGCAGCAGCAACAACAACAACAACAACAACAACACTACTACTTATAGAGTGCACGTAACCACTGCTAGAGTGCTCAAGGCGCTAAGATGCTATGTATTTATGCATCAAGAATCTGTGCAAGTTTAAGCACAGTTCTAGATCTTACAAATTTATTATACTTTGAATGTCTTAACAATGTCTCATATTGTCACCAATGGAACACTTTATTAGGCTGAGGTTGATTATCAACCTTTAGTTTTCCAGGGTAAAATTATAACTTGATAGTTTAATGTTTAGGTACATATCATATGATTGGTATTTTAGGTGGATTATTGGCTATCCTGCAGTAGAGGCAGTAAGTCTACAATTACACATTAGAGGCCATGTCAAAATAGTTCTACTGCATTCACTGCAGTGTTTTTGCTATTAAATTTACTGCAGTTATTGTAGTAACCCAGTGCTATTGTTTTCTTGGGTGACTGCAATCATACACATCTGTCATCTCGACATTTTGTTTTCAATTATTCTTTTTTATTTGCTTAACTAATTCTGTTGCAACTGAATTACAACAGTAGGGAGGGTTTTGCAAAACTTCACAACAAAATACAAAAACGAAAATGGATACGTCATAAATTTTTGTAACAAATGAATTGAAAACCTTGAATATGTATCATAGTTCATCAGAATTTTGCGACGAACATCAATTATTCATAGGTAGAAAATTGCATATATTTTTAAACACATTTAGCAACTTTTAAAAATGTAAGTGTGACGTATCCGTTTTCATTATCGTATGACGTAAAGTTGTAAAACCTTGCTAGTAACTGGAGATGGATAATGTGGACATGGTCCATTAATTAATTTCTTCGACAATCAAAATGACAAAATGATATGAATCTAAACAATAATTAATTGCTAACACAAGTAATTAATTTCAAATACCTGATTTTTGTTGCCAGGTTGGCAACCATGTAATTTAATTTCAGACCCTGGATTTTTGTCTTGTAATGTCAAGCATAGGTCTGCATGTTTTATAAGTTTATCTTTGGTTAGAGAAAATTCCTGCAAAAAAAAAAAAACAAACAAAATTAGTAATTGTAAACGATGCTTCATATGAGAAATGGCATGATTCATTTAGTATATTAAAGCACACATGAGCAATTCTGCAGAGCAAAGTGCCATGCAAGGAACTTACCCTTTGAAAAAAATAACACCCTCTGACTAGGTAGATCTACCATGTTAAATTACTAGGGAGATCTACAAGAACCACAGAGAACTACCTAGTAAGGAAGTATATAATTACCCTGTCTGTTGATGATATTAATGCCTTAAGGTGTATTCTAAATAATGGCTGTATTTTCCTATGTATACTTACAGAGCATTGCTGGTCACATCCCTTGATATGGTAGTTCTATAGGGTTAACCCTGTTAACCACCTTTATCTACCTTGTCACTACCATTATCTATCATGTTAACAGAGTTATTTTTTTCAAAGGGTAACTTCAAAACTTTAGTGAGCAAACTAGCTGTCATTGTGAAAATTGTGGCCATTCGTGTTGCTTCTACTCAAGCATGCTTTGGATTTGAGAAATATTACACACAAACTTAAACTACTGTAAATGTGCATGCCATTTTTGGTCCTACTAAACATCAAATGACTGGGTGGGGGTTAATAAATGGTAATCAATCATTCAAGCAAGATGACAAAACACTTCTAATCCAATGTATGCAATAACATTGTCTTCTGAGTAATCATTGACAAAACCATGGCTAAGTCAACAAATCCCACCACAAGAAAAGCACATTTACAAAGTCGTGTTATTACAAAACATCTTAAGGTATACACATTTTTTTTTATTAATCTTATTAGATTTTATGACGTTCAATTTAATAAAATAAGATCTGATACAAATAACTTTTAAATTGCTTTCCAATTTTATAAAATTTTATAGGACTTTTTACATTGTCTTCACAGGTTTTATATTACATTTTATGTTTTGTATGCTTGCTAGAGTCAATCAATCAATCAATCAATCAATCAATCAATCAATCAATCAATCAATCAATCAATCAATCAATCAATCCTACTATTACGGGTTCAGGCAATGTAATTGTAATGTAATTAGATTTAAATAGCGCCTTATACAGTAAAGTCTCAAGGTGCTGTGGACCAGATTTTACACATTCATATGACTTTCTACGCCCCTAAGTGTCACGTTATGTCCTGTTGCCGATACAGGCACTCATTCATTGGTCCACAGCAGAGGATGTATGAACCAGTACTCATCTCGAAAGATCAACTGGGTTCTTTATAGTGCAACACGAGCCATTGTACAAACTGGGCCTACGGTTTATAGTCCTTATACGAGAAGACTTGTTCCACCACAAGAACCATGGTGTGAGCTGACCTCGAACCCATGCTGTTCAATGCCCGTTCAAACCCATTTTGTTACTGGTTAAATGTTTACTCCAGTTCAGGTCATAGTTCAAATACAGGTTTTCAAAAGGTCTACAACGAAGAGAACAACCCGTAGACACAAAAATGTAATATTGCTTACTTGATTGCCACCACTGTTGTGGCATTCATAAACACCTATTGTGCCATCGTGTATGTGGCCCAATGTGTCTATACATAGGTTGCCTTGTTGTAAGGCACCAAATGCTATATCTGCTTTATCTGGTACTCTGAAAGAAACAAATATAAGTTGTCAGATGTTTAATTGGATTTATTTAAAATAGTACACCAAAGACGATACAAATGAAACTTAAAATGTTGAGCGGCCATATGCTTTTTGGATGCTATTCAACCAAATCCTTTCCGATTATGTTCCCAAAATAAACTAAACATTTGAGGCATGTCACAGCACAACCACCAAGTTTGTAGAAAAGTTATTGTTAAAACCGTATTACGTAAGATTTAAAATGAGGGATCAATTATGAAAAAAGGAGCAATAAATTACTGTTTATACTGGGGAGTCAATGCTCAGTGATATACACTGTCCTTCCTCAGAGCTCAGTAAATTGTGTTTTCCACAACAGGGGATGTGTGCACCAGTACACCAGAGTAACTCGAAAGTGCACATGAGCCATGGTATACACTGGGCCTACAGTTTATAGTCTTATCTGAAAAGATTTATTCTAACGCAGAATCATGAAGTGAGTGGGCCTCGAACCCGTGCTGTTATTTTGCTTTTGTTCAGAGTTCCCCTGCATTAATCACTCAGCCATACGACTACCACTAGTATAGTGAACCAAATTAATTAGACTCAACTTGTAAAAAGCAGATATCATGAAAATATACAGAATTGACAAGTCATATACAGTTGAACCTCCCCGTACAGACACCTCTCGTAAGCGGACACCTCCCATAACGAACACTAATTTAAAGACCCATTTGTTCATCCTATCTAATCAGTGCATTTGGTACCTCTCGTAAGCGGACACCTCCTGTAAGCGGACGCGGACACATTTTGTCTTAAAATGTTGATATTTTGTATGAAAATTTACCTCCCGTAAGCGGACATCACGAAAAATTTAGTGATTTTTTTGTGCAACGAATACAAACTTTTGTACAAAATAGTTCTTATACTGTAATGACTGAAAATCATATTACTGAAACAATCTTTAAAATGATAAAAACATATTTAATAACATACATAATGCGATGTCTAGAAATTTGAGAGGACATTTGTTCTGAGAAAGCCGTAAAATATGAGACGTAATGATGTATACATAATTTTACAACTTTGGCTCTCTATCGGCGGGAATTCTCGTAAGCGGACACCTCCCGTAAGCAGACACTTTTCCCGGACCCGAGGGTGTCCGCTTACGGGAGGCTCAACTGTAGAGTGATTAATTTCAACAAGGAATTGGACTGTTTCATTTTATAAATCTTATATGGGACTACTTTTTTAATACTAATGGACTCACAAATTTACAACCTCATCGAGGTTCTCAAGAGTACCAATTTCATCAGCATTTTATCTTTACTTTATTTGCATTTTAATGTATTTTAACTTGATGATGGATGAATAAAGATTTAATTTGAATTTGACTGGATTTGCATAATTCAGTGTGATACAACAAGGATTATGAATAAAATCCGAAAATTTGTTTCCAATGCCGCCCTTCTGGTGGTATTTAGACAGTACACTGGGAGACAATCCCTACTGTTTTTGAAAAGTGCACTGCGTTTTATAATGTAAAGTGTTGCACATGGTACCATTGACTTAACATCTCATCTGAAAACAGTGCATTATCAACTTGTATTTTGACCCTCAAGCTGAAACACAAGAGAGTGGCAATGAATTCAAAGATTGTACCAAAGATCTTAATACTTCAGCCACAAAATGGTGACTATCTACTGTTTAACCAACTGAGCTAAATGGCACTGCACTTAGCTAAATTGTAGTATTACAATTTATTTAATTTTTTTAGTTTATTATGCAGGAAGCAATAAATACAACTTATGACTCGAAGACTCCAGAAATGTTGTTAGTATCTAACCACAGACTGTTGTCTACTTTTATCTACAGTAAGACTGAAACATGGAATGATTGCCATTTTTACAAAAACTCATCTATACAAGCTGGGATATCTGAGCATCAGAGCTCCAAAGTTGTAAACACAGAATTCCTGGATATTTTCTTGTGGTCATCCGTTCACCATTTGCAATATGTACACTTCATAAATGTGTGGACAAAACCCTTGTTTTAAGCTGAACACCTTGCTTATTATGAAACAGTAATTTCTGACATATATTGTCACTGTTAAGATATGCCATATATGCAAACTTCATATTTCCTTATTGTCAACCAATATTTTGACAAAAATAGTTTAAAAAATATGCCGTAATTGTGAAAATTTGTGAAATTGAAACCTGGAGAATATCCTGGAGAAAACTAAATTCCAGGAAAAAATCTGACAACTCCGGGAGCCCGGGAGATGATCTAAAAATCCTGAAGAATCTAGGACAATCCTGGAGACGTGGGAGCTCTATAGCATTATCGGCAGAGACGTGCAGAGCAAAGTTTGAACTCTCAACCTCACGGTCTGAAACCCAAAACAATGTACGCTGCACCATGGACCTACCCCAAAATATTTTAAATAAGTAATAACTTTACTGTTTTCATGATAAAATCTTACCTTAATTCTGGATATACATTTTCAAGGTACCACTTGAACGGCTTACAATTTAACTTTTTCCTAATTTCCAATCTACCTTGAATACTGAAATGAAATATTTAAAAACAAGACTGGTTAGATTAATAGACTAACAAAAAACCAAGAAAATGGTGACATTTTAAGACGCCAGCCAGCAGAATCTCCCACTTTGATGTTTGCTTTGGCTAAAATTAGGGTATGTTTATGCTTACCATGAAAGCAGAATCAGTGCTTTAAAAGCTCATTCAATTCGCTGATTCAAAACGCCATTTGAACGAGGTACCGGTTTATGCATTTTTTTCCCCAGACCAGTGCCGTCTGGAGTTGATTGTCCTCATATTTGTATTCCTTTGACGTTATTCATTGGAGTAAGCAGCTGGGAAAAACATAAGTACAAATTGCACAGGCTAGGGCTAGCTGGCTGGCCAGGCACACACTTTTTGACGTAAACCGAAGGTATTTAGATGACATCACTTCAAACGCGTATAGAAACACTGTTGAATTAATGCTTCCCCCAGTATTGGTTATCATCTTTTTGTGCATTTAAATAGGTACTTATATCATAATGAGCATGAATGCAACAGCATGTAGAACTAAATACGTATCAAACTGCTAATCTTGGCCCAAAAAATGTTTGCAAAACACACCCTAAGTCTTATGTGATTTGTAGAATTTAGAGGTCTATACTTTTCACATTTAAGCAAGTTTGATCCAACATATTTCAATCTGTAACAGGAATCTATGTCAATAAACATAACGTTTGAGGTACACCACGTCTGTAGTTGTAAGCTACTCAACATTTCGATCGATGTGCTTCAATCATCCTCAGAATGAACATGAGGGCAATCGAAGCACATCGATCGAAGCATTGAGTATCTTACAATTACATGTGGTGTACAGCATACATTATATGTTTATTGACATCTCACCATTCAAACCTTCAAGGAATACTTATGGTCATTTATAGTTGTATGAAGGTTTGCATGGTGAGATTTAATTTATGCGGATTAAATTTATTACACGACTGAATTCAGATTTAATCCAGGACTAACTAAAAATGATAGTCTGAATGGTGACAAACTTTAATCTAGACCTAAACTCTGGCTGGACTAAAGTATTCCGACCAAGGAGGCAGGTTTATGGATGGCCCAGACCCAACTGGTGCTGTTTTAAGTTTAGTCCTGGACTAACTTTTGAGAATACAAGCCATGCTTGCGGTACACCACGTATGTAGTTGTAAGCTGCATACGTGGGGTAAACATAATTACAACATGAATTACCAAAAGTAACACTGTAGTGTAGTATATTATTTATTTTGTTTAAGACAACCATTGAAATTCACAAAATAGGATGAATTGAATAAAGTTATCTTGTAACCACTGAACTACCTAGGCTCCAATGTATTTACTACTACTGTACTACTATAATATATCCATTTTTCTACATGTTATAAAATCCGCCTTACTTTCCAAATTGCACATTACGAGCCGATGGTACAGCCGCATAATAAAACTCTTTGTAATCATCCATCCAAACCTCTGCCGCTCGTCTTGTATTTCTAAAAAGAAACAAATTTTATTGTCAATAAAAACACAAAACAAAATTAAATTTCTCCATTTCATTCCATGCTTCGATACACTTACAACAAAGTATAATAGAAGTTTCATTTTCTGTCAATAAAAACATGCAAACCCAAATTAAATTTCTCCACTCAATTCAATGTTTTGATACTCTTGTGACAAAGAACAATAAAAATGTTCATGTCAGTCAAAAAAAAAACAAAACACAAAAGCCAAATTAAATTTCTCTACTTACTAATTTTGTAATACACTTGCGACAAAGAAAATAATACTATAGAAAATGTAATGTTATTGTTTGTCCATAAAATAAAAAAAATCAAATTAAATTTTTATTAATATATTTCCTGTTTCACATAATTTCATTTTTAATACAATGACAACAAAATGAAAATATTGTTTGTGTAATATTGTATGCCTTGATCAGATATAAAAAATATTGTATGATTGCTGACAAAAATTGTATGATTCGATATTTTACAATGTGGACAACATTTCTCAGAATCTCCAAAAATAGGAATACTGTACAATATTATGATAAATTATAAGTCAATTAATCAATCAAAAATTAGCCTAGGATTGTCCGTAGATCAAGGATAGGCCCAGTCTAGATAATTCAGTTAAACTTACTAGTAAGTTTTTCACACCGCACCCCTAGATACGAACAAGAGGGATCAGCGATAAGGAACAGCAGTGTTGAGGTAGCATACACTTTGAATGGAAGGAAATTGAGAGGGAAAACATGTCTGGAAAATGCAGTTTGGTTTTGGCATGCGTAAATTCTGCTTTGTTTTTTCTATTTTCCTTTTTGTACAGAGCTTAGAAGTATCACATTAAGTGCAAATACTAGATATAATCATTACAATTAAGGTACATTATTAAAACTATGATGATAATGAGTGATAAGGATGATGATGACAGCTATGATGACAATTATAAGTTTTACAGACCATATATTATGTGTATGATTATGACAAGGATACTAGTGGTGGTAGTGTTAATGATGATGATGACAGTGATAGTGACAATTATAAAGATTACCAGATCATGACATAGGATGTTTATGATTATGTTAAGAATATTAGTGGTGGTGATATGAATATTAGTGGTGGTGGTGGTGATGGTGACGATGACGATGATGGTGATGACGATGACGCTGATAATGATGATGGCGACAACGATGATGATGACGATGAGTTTGATGATGTTGAAGCCGATAACACAGATAATTGTGATGACGATTACGATGTTGATGATGATAATTACAATGACACTGCCAGTGAAGATGCAACAATGTTGATAGTGATACAGATGTTCATAACAAACATTGCCAACAGAATTAGAAAGAAAACTAGTCTGTAAACCTCTAGAACAAACTAAAATAACAACATTAATTCTCAATCTGTCAACACTCATGACTTCATAATCCTATTTAATTACTCCACTAAAACCAGCCTCCATTAAGGTGGACTTACGAAGATCAGAAGTGTCATTAACTTGTGACTTTCAACTCAGACATGCACTAGATTTCTATACTTAAAAGAATATAAATCCTAACTATGAAAGGCCATAACTGCCAAAAATACAAAAGTGAGATAAACAAGAAATTTTCAAAAAGAACAAATAATTTCACAAACAGACGTACTTAAAGGAGCATTCATTCCACAATCCAAAGCAACAATTAAATTTCTTAGGAAATTTACCCATTTATTATTTCCAAAATAATAAACATTGTTAGTTACCTGCATGCTGGATATCTTTAGACTTATCCTAGAGCACAAAGTAAAAGTTATTGAACTCATTTAGGCTAGGCCTTGACCATTTATTTGAATTTTAACCATTGTAAGCTAGGATGTAGATTATATCCGTGCACATGTTACTCAAGTTATTTTTTCGACAGTAAGCATCGTTATTGCATGCTACATGCACGCGCACATAGCTTGCCGTTGGTTACTAAATTTAGACTGTTCACAAAAGCAAAGCAAATACAAATTCATATGCTCTATTTTTTAGGATCCACCCAAAAAATTATGTCATTATTTTGCATTTTTTTAATTTTGGAAATGATAAAATGATATAAATATGGTAGATCAATATTATATTTATAAATATGAATATAGTCTAATCAGGGGCAAATGCAGACGAGAAATTTTGGCCTTTAGATGTCCGGAAATGGCCTCAGGGACGTGTTAAGGGATCAAATCTTGCTGAATATTTTCGTTTTATAGACAATGTTAATAATATTGATATATTTTACTTTCTGAAATGGGAGAAAATACTTAAATCCGCCCATGCTAATTTAGAATGTATTAGTTTTTTTGACTTTGGAAGGAATGGGCCTTTAAGATTTTACAAAGGTTTTTGAAAACAAACATACATTTACGAACAACACACTGTAAAGCTGCTAGAGTAACTCTTCCATGGTTTACTTTTAAAGTAGAGGGTTGTTATTATTATAGATTAAGTTTTAGGATGGGTTATTAATTGAGAAGGGGTTATTAATTGAGAAGTTGCTACTAATAGAGTGGGTTACTACTAGAAGCTTTACAATACATCCATAAAGAAACCTTTTTTCAGTGTTTCACTTATGTATTTTTGGCAGTGATTGCCTTCCATACCCAACTACAGTCAGAATTGCATAAATCATGACATAACTATCAAACACACAATCCGACTAAATTTTCGACCATTCATCTTTTAATCTGTCAGAGCGGACATGTAATCTGAGGATGTATTAGTCCGTAAGGATTGATATTGGTCCATATAGGAAGAGACATCGATCAGTGTGTTACAAACTTGACATACGATGAACTAGATTTATCATCGTACACAAGGAATGATGAAGACTGTCAAAATGTATATATCACATTGATGCCTATCAATAACTTTCTTTATATAAGACTTTGCATTGCTTGTTTTTCAACTAGTGAAAACTGACAGTTGGTAAAGTGTAGTGTTATGGCCTTAAGGCCCGGTCACACTATCATCGAAAACGATACCGATAAATCGATGGTGAAATATCGGTACCGATAAAACTGTTTCTTTGCGGTCACACTAGCAATAAAATCGATCTGCTAATACGATACCGACAGTACGTCACCGCGCGAAAACTGCTCTCTAAGGTCTTCTAGGCCGGCCTAAGAACCTATTGTCTAGAACCTAGCTAGGCCTAGGGTCTGATGACGGTCCTGATACTCACCACTCATTCCAATTCTGTCTCCTATTTC
>JAOTQE010111376.1:0-13189 GCA_025631205.1 Nesometra sesokonis
TTATGATAGGTAAAATGAATCATAAAAATTCAGAAACAGGGCTGAATATACTTTTTATGATAAACTAAAACATATAATGAAGATAATTTGTTTGGGTGAACCTGCCCTTTAAATAAAATATAAAATGAAACAATGTTACCACAAACAACTTACGTGCTAGTTTCTGAATCTACATTTGTTTCCACTGCTATCAGTAATAGTTTTAATTTATCGAAACATAATCTATAAAACAAAGAAAATTATATTTGTATATTTTACATAGTTATTATTACATTATGTTTATAAAACAATCATTAAAAACACACAGAAATTAGGGTAATAAAAAACTTTAAAATAAAAAAAAATGATTGAATTACACAGGAAAATATTGAAAAAAATTTTAATGATGTTTATAAAAAAAAATGTATGTGGCAAAGCCAAGCCAAATGAGAAATAAGTCGGAAAAATGAAAATTGAGTTTTTTTTTATAGATTATAAAAACTACACATTATTATCTTTAACATGCAAAAATCAGTTTCATACAATGTTTGAACATTTAAAATGTAAGTTTTGAGAAAACTGCATTTGAAAAGTGTTATGGAATGAACTTCCTGTTAATATTCGTATAAATTTTTTATAACTTAATTTATTAGAATTTAAAAATAATTTGTAAATATATATAATCTATAACTTCTGTTCACTGTTTGTAAATATAAATTATATTGTTAACTAATCTGAACCTCTTGGGAGACCAGTACTTATTGTATTGAAAGAGTTTTATTCAGAATAAAGAAAGATTTGTATTTGTATTGTATTGTATATAATTACTGTCTGTTGATGTTAATAATACCTTAAGGGTTTTTCTAAATAATGGCTGTATTTTCCTATGTACACTTGTAGAGCATTGCTGACCATATCCTTGGTAGTCTCACTTGCTATGGTAGTTTTTATAGGGTTAACCTGTTAACTACCTTTATCTACATTGCCACTACCATTATCTACCATGTTAACAGAGTTATTTTTTTCAAAGGGAAACCAACTAAGCTAAATGCCATGACAACATGATTGATTCATTGTACGATATATAAAACAAGAGCTGAAGATAAAAAGTCCCATGGGTGGATCCCGTCACTTGCATTCCATATTTGTATACTGTGTACTGGAAAATAATGATAGTCATGCCAAGCTGGAAACCTATGTACCATATGGTTGATGTTACTATTAAAAGTAGAGTGACCCTAATAATAACAAAAAGTAAATTAGCCCATTTTTCCAAAGTCATTAGAGTAAACTTTCCTTCAACTAGACATAAATAGCTCATCAATGTATTACGGCAATGTCCCTTCAACTACATATAAACTGCTCATCAATTTATCTTTTCTGCATTATGATGTCTTGCCATTTTAGTTATTTTGTAAAACAAAAAATATTTTTACAAAAAAGCACTGCAACCAAACTCGTGTTCCTATTTTAATGTTTAAATTTGTCTAACCTGTAATAAAGACCTCCCTTTGAAAACAATAACTCTGTTAACATGATAGATAATGGTAGTGACAAGGTAGATAAAGGTAGTTAACAGGGTTAACACTATAAAAACTGCCATATCAAGGGATACTACCAAGAATTATGGTCAGCAATGCTCTACAAATATACATAGGAAAATACAGCCATTATTTAGAATAAACCTTAAGGTATTAATAACACCAACAGACAGGATGTACTACCTTATTAAGTAGGTCTCTGTGTTTCTAGGTAGATCTCCCTAATAAATTAACATGGTAGATCCACCTAGTCACCTGTTATTTTTTTCAAAGGGCTATATCAAAAGATCTTTGATAAATCTGGTGATTTGATTTTTACAGAATCGCATTTTCATAATTTTTAGATATATGCGACCATCCAATGTGTAATTTATGACTCCCAAAATCTTTTAAAAAAAAATAACCCTGGACAGCTAAGGTTGAAATCCCACCTCAGCTTGAAAGGTACCCCACTGGTAGCATTTTGGTAGTACAGTTGAACCTCCCTGTGCAGACACCTCTCGTAAGTGGACACCTCCCATAACAGACACTAATTCAAAGATCAGTTTGATCTTCCTATCTAATCAGCACATTTGGTACATCTTGTAAGTGGACACATCCCATAAGCGGACACAGACCTTTTTTGTATGTTAATTTACCTCCCATAAGCGGACATCGCAGAAAATTTACTGATTTTACTGTATAATGAATACAAATTTCTGTACAAAATTGTCCTTGTATTGTAATGGCCGAGAATCATGTTACAGAACCAATCTTAAAAACGATAAACACGACAAAGAATACAGTGTCTAGAAATTTGAGAGGCCATTTGTGTTTAGAAGGCCGTGAAATGTGAGAAATGGTTTATACAAAATTTTACAACTTTGGCCCTATATCGGCCGAAATTCTCGTAAGTGGACACCTCCCGTAAGCGGACACATTTCCCGGACCCGAGGGTATCCGCATACGGGATGTTCAACTATAAAAGACATTTGGAATGTTATGCATTTGCCAGAACCATCGCTCAAACTCATAAACTCATGACAAACTTCCATATGGATCGGTTAGTCTTTGCCAATGGACTTAACAACTTGGTCATGCAGCAATTCCCAATTAATAAAAGCTGTCTTTGATTCTTATTTGAGGTTATTTTATAACTTGCGCATGCTCAGTGTAATCCCAATACTCCATACAGCATCGTTTGACGTCAGTACTTGACTGAACATGAAAATTAGTTTTATCCATGCTCAGAATTATATTTTGCGCGATTTAATAAAAATTTGGAGATTTTTTTTGGTAGTTTTCCCAATTCCCTTCACTTTCATAGTATATGCTTCCACTTCTTATTATTTCTTATTGCTACTCACTCTTGTTCGTATCTGCCTCTAGGGTGGCACGAAAGCAAATTGATAACTTAAGATTACATATTTTGAAATCTCATTCTGTACACAGACAGCAATCATTGATATCCCATGACTATTACTCTGACTGCAAATGGAAAACTTGATATCTGAAGTTTACGGTTATTCTGTACACAAATGCGAATGCTTTGATTACAGTTATTTTAAAGATATATATAAAATGTATTTTAAACCTTATTCTGTAAACAGACAGCAATCATTTGACATCCCACATCCATTACACAATTAAATAATTTGACATCATAGGTTTAAGACTATCTGTACACAATTACGACTGATTTAATATCCAGGATTACAATACACAACTCATGAAATAACCTAATAACACTTGTCACACGACTATAACTGTGTAAACAAATTCAAAAGAGATATGCTAATATTTAGCATTCACGAATGTATTTATTATATACACTAATGCAAAGACTGTACATTTGATGAATCCTTATTACCATTTCTGTATACAAGACTCTATTGAAAGCATTGAGACTTGCATTTATAAAGGACTATAAAATCCGACAGCATTACAGGCATTAAACATCTGAGACAAGATTGAGATTATCACGGTTACTATATACACAAACCCGATTAATGCATGCTACTTAAATTCTTAACTGATAAAGACGTATTGGCTAATGTTTGATTAATTATTTGATATTGTAATAAATATTTAACGATGAGGTAGAGTATACTATAATAATCTCTTTACAAGTAAGTTAAATGGATTTATTTGATTGCAACTCACGAAGGACAACTCACAACAGTTGGCTTGTTCCATTGGGGTCTTTCTGGCGCCAATTTGGCAGTACACTGGGAGACAATTCTCTGTACTTTTCCGAAAAGTGTACTGCATTCCTTAAGGTGCACAGAACAATGGGCAGCTTTCGAAATGATGACATTTTGAGGCAAGATGCGGAAGTTGGTCAACTATGAATGCTGTTGTACAGCTTTTTGCATCTTGACTATAAGGCCCTTTCGATCTTGCCTTTCCATGGGGTATAAAAGCCCACATGGTCTTTCTAAATCTATTTAAAACTAAAAATAATTCTATATTTTCATTTCTATAAGACTTATTCGACCTTATTATGAAATATATACATATTTTGGGGCTAGTTAGCCTATGACAACACTAGACTGCTTTTACATTAGTCATGGCCAGTAAAATTGAATTCGGGCTAGTAAAACATTTATTTACTGGCCCCGTTGGCCAGTTAAAAAAAACGACCCCTGTCTTAACAATTTTAACTTCTTACTCATAAACAATTATAAACGTTGTTATTTTTTAAAGATTAAATGAGGAACAAAAAATCAAAAAGTAGTACTCAAACTAAAGTGGTTCAAAATTGTATCAATAGTCAAATTTAATATTTGAAGAAGAAAATATCGATCCTTCAAAATGAAATACTGAGACAATTCACAATCTCGACAGATACGTAAAACCATTAAATGATTCCAGATTAGGTTGACGCCAGAATGATCATTACTATCAAATACACCAGAAAACATTAGCACTTAGTCAACGCATACGGTAAGTAGGACTTACAGGAAGTGTGCAATACACGTTTCAAATGGATATTTGTGGACGTCCGTGCAATTTATAATTACAGCATTGTTTTATAGCCCATCCATCCATCCATCTAGAAAGTATTTATTTTTAGAAACTTGAAGTGATTATATAATTTGTGATGGCAAAAGCAAGCACGGGAATAGACAGGCTGATACTTCGACTTCTTGGATGGATGGAATTGAAGATCAAAGACTTCTTCCAATGGAGTATTTTTGGTGATAATTTGATAGTACACATGGTATTAGATGGAATGTTTCAGTGTGATATACCTAGGATAAAGCATTAATCATTTCCAGTCGTAGGGCATCCGTACGACGTTTTGGGCAAGGAGGCATCTCACCGATGCCTTTATATATATTTACATATTTTTATAAAAGTTTTACCGTGTAATTGTAAATTCTATATTGTACAATTTTACAATTCTCGCCTGTAAGTGGGAACGTTTATGTTCCTGTTGGTCGATTGTGAAAATAAATAAAATAAAAAAAATAAAAATGTATTTGATGGCCATTTTGGATCGTGTGCTTCTGAATTCAGGTCAAAGGTCACCATAATTTTCTCTGTAAAGTTTGGTTGAAATACATTGAATACTTTTGAGACTATTTTTCATTTTATAATATATTTTTGTGATATTTTGTGGGTACATGGGCAGACATGAAAGGTTAAGTCTGAAGACTTGTTTCCAATTAGTTCTGATGGCGATGTGGCAGTACACTGGATAGATGAATGGAGTATGTGTGATACACCAAGGATAGCTCATTAAATCAAGACTTCCAATGTAGTCATTCCAGTGGCAATAGGGAGCTTTCGAATCTCCAGCACAGACGGACTCTGTGACGAAAATCAATCAACGCAATCGAAGAACGAATGAATAAAAAAAACATACTTCATCTAAAACTGCATTTTGAGACCACATAAACGAAATATGACAGCAAATAATAATAGATCATAATGTACATGATCAGTAAAAATTAAACATTTTAACAAAAATGAGCTGAAGTAGTCAAAATAAAATTATCTAGGCCTTGGCCCTATCTCTGTATCTGATACAGAGCCAAGCCGGGTTGTTTACGTTTCTCCACAATTAGACAGTGCCAATTTGCGGGAGTTATTCGCTCCCGATTCACCACTGACAATAAATTGCTCAAAACCCGTACATGATTTTGCCATAAACGGCATGCATGTGCAGATTGATTTGTGTGTCAGATTACCGTCTGTCCGTCGCTAATGCAAATGCTCAGTATCAGGATAATACACTGATAGACATCTATAGTATACTCCTTTCATGGAGTATACTATGGAAGCAGTTGGCACAGCGGTTGTGTTTCGGGCTTCCAATCATGAGGTCAGTGGTTCGAGACTCACTCTGGTCGACTGTTTGTGTTCCTAGGCAAGACACTTTATCCACGTTGCCTCTCTCCACCTAGGAGTATAAGTGGGTACCTGGGAGGTACAAATGCCATATGCGTTGATTACGGCTGCAACATTATGAAATGCATTGTATTCCATAGGTGTTTGTCCAATGACTGGGGGTAATCATTGTGAAGCGCTTAGAGGCCTTGGCAATAAGTGCTATATAAATGTCACACATTATTATTATTATTATTATTTAATGTGCCATATTCAACAAAAGGGTCTCATAATGACTAATATACCTTATCCAAAAAATAGTGTGATATTAACGAAAATCATTTTGGAAAGCATAAAAAAACCAGTTATAGCGCCACTCCTGAATTTAACTGTACAGAAAAGGAATTCTACTTTATTTTATAATATCAAGTTTATAGTGATTATCTTTTTTTTATAGCGAGCTGTACTTCTACCAATGCTATTGTAACTACAACTGAACCACCCGTAAGCAGACATCCTCGGGTCCGAGGAAAGTGTCCACTTACGAAAGGTGTCCGCTTACGAGAATTTCGGCCGATAGAGCACCAGAGTTGTAAAATTATGTATAGGTCCTAATGTTTCACATTTCACGGCCTTCTCAACACAAATGATCTCCCAAATTTCTAGCCACCACATTCTATTTTTTTTATTAAATATTGTTTATCATTTTTAAGATGGGTTTAATAAATATGATTCTCAGCCATTATAGTATAAGGACGATTTTGTACAGAAATTTGTATTTGTTGTATAGAAAAATCACTAAATTTTCCGGGGTGTCTACTTATGGGAGGTAAATGAACATACAGAAAATCTAAATTTTAAGACAAAAAGTGTCCGCATCCGCTTACGGGAGGTTTCCACTTACGAGAGGTACCAAATGCACTGAATAGATAGGAAGAACAAATGGGTCTTTGAATTAGTGTCCGTTATGGAAGGTGTCCGCTTACAAAAGGTCTCCACACAAGGACGTCCAACTGTACCCCACATCAGTAGATACAGACATATTTGGTAAAGATATGATGTTATTGCTTCTGTAGAGTGTAGAAGGAAATACTTCTGTTCCACATAGAAATGATATTTTATTTGCTAGAACTTCTCTAGTGGTTCAGTCTCCACCGTATCCTGTACAAGTTTGATGGGCCAAAAAGAAGGACTTTGTGTCCAAATGAATGAATTATTAAAAAATATGAGAACATACGTGGCAGATGTTTCAGTGTGCAAGATAAGCTATCTGGAAAACCCTAAAGATTTTAGATTTTAGACATATTTAATGAGCGGAAAATAAGCGATTGATTGGGACAGCTTTGAGTTAAAGAGAGAATATTACGATGAAATCTGGAGGGAGGTCAGGGCAGCAAAAGGCAATTAAAATGCTAAATAGATAGAGGTGATTAGATAGGTAATACACATCAACAGTAAGTCTTACATACACTATGATAGAGATTTTAGATCAATTATGATGACTAAATGGAGAGATGATGATGATGATGATGATGATGATGGTGAGGTGATGGTGATGATGATGAGGATAATGATGATGATGATGGTGATGGGGGGATGATGGTGATGATTACATTGATGCTAATATGATGATGATGATGATTCGGATGATGACAATGATGATGATGGTGGTGATGATGATTAGGATGATGATTATGATGATGATGTTGATGTTGATGTTGATGTTGATGATGATAATGATGATGATGACGATGATGATGATGATGTTGATGATGATGATGGTGGTGGTGATGATGATGATGATGATGATGATGATGATGATGATGGCAATTACACTGATGATGGTGTTGATTACATCGGTGCTGATATGATGATGATGATGATAATGATGATGACCCAGATGATTACATTGATGATGATGACTTTGGTGATTATGATGATGATGATGATGATGATGATGATGACAACAACATTGCTTCAGTCTACCCAGCTGTCTGATGGGTACTGGTAAATTGCTTGGAAGTACCATGCAATGGACTAGCGTCCCATCCTGGGGAGTATGATACTCTTATCTGCTTCAAGCTATAGAAGCTGCAAATAAACTCAAGGCACATGAGCCAGAAGGCTTGAAAAAACGACTTACTATGTGATCACCCTTACCGTGTGACTTCTGGAAAGGTCATTCCTGTAAAGGATCTTGACAAATATTCAGTGTACATTTCGTTACCACAACCGTTTAGATAGTCTGTCTGCCACAAGTCATTCGATCCCTGCATTGGCGTAAGAACAATAGTGAAAATAAAAGAAGGAAATGTTAACCCTTATAATTAACAGGCTGAAAATATGATAGACAGTAAAATTGATCAGGGGCGTAGCCTAGTAACTGCTGGGGAAGGTGCAATTATGACTAGGGGTGTGTAAATTAAGCAAACTGATTGCTAAAATCTACTAAATACAATAGTGGAATAAGTTTTCATTCATGGGAGGAAGATGGGGATGGGGGAATGGCCATAACCCAAAAACCACCTAGGCTACACCCTATCAATTCTTGCTTGAAATATGTGTATCCAGGAAATATATATTTATAAATGTGATTTCACTTTATTGTAATGACACTTGAATTATTTTAGTTATCTCAACCCTTTTCCAACACCATTTACATTCTAACTATTTGCTGTTTGTTGTTAGATTTATTACTTTGTATATAATTAATTTTCACAGTACAATTTTTATTTTATTTGGCAAATTACTTGGTAATTATTATCATTAAAATTATTAGTACTAATACATTTTGTTGTTATTTTAAATTATTCCAAATATTAATTAGCTTACCTTGGCAGGAACAACATATTACTTAATACTATTATTTAAAATTACAAAAACATGAATTTATAAAAACGACGATTATAAATATCAGTGATAAATGATTTTTGAATTGAATTGCAATGATTGATATGAATTAAAAATGTTAATTAAATGCTAATTATTGTACTATAGGTATGTATTGAATTAATTAAATTTTATAACTTTATTATAATGATAATTTTGAACTTTTATATTTTGCAAATGAGATCTGTTTAAAATAATGTAACTACTGTATATTATAATGTAAAAAGATGTCAAATTTTTGTTGTTGTGCAAAGCAAAATATGGATGAAATACTTCTAAACCAAATAACTTGAAACATTATAAATATAAATTCATTGATAAAACACAATTAAAAATATGATTTTTACAAACTCCTTAACGACATTCTCAAAAATGACTCCTCAAAAATAATAAAAACAAAATTTCATTAAGACACAGCTGGTTTTCTAAGACGACAAACTAAAATAACCAATACTGCACAATGGATATAGTTCATATGTGTGCTCTAGTTTGAATTTTTGACTGGTATAAAAAACGACACTTTTGTTTCATACATTATTGATGTTAAGTGCTGGAACAGGACTACAACGGGGTACACACGGCCTTCGCTTTATGGCTGAAATAAAGGTAGTTAAACAGTTGTGCTATTCGTGAAAGGAAATGCTGAAACAGTGCCTGAAAATTATCGCAACAGAGGAGGATGAAAATACATCATTTCAAACTTGAAACAAGAACAGGGTTTGCGAGGGAGCATGCGAAATGATGGATGTAACGACAAAATGTTTATTAGAATACAAACGAGAAAAATGTTCTATACTTTTTTCTCGTTGCTTATTGTATATTATTGTACAGGCACATTCTAATGATGTACATGGGTTTTTACTTTACACGTCTCGTCCATGCAACATTATCCAGGAAGGGCAAAATCAATAACGAATACCTGATCTTTCTCAAACATATAGATATATCATTAGAAATAACTGAGCACCAAGAATTCAAATTTAAATAAATAATTAGCAAAATTGTCTGGTTATAACTTTTTTTTCAAAATAATTTTAATAATAATTTGCCCATCTTTTGCATATTGAAACAATCATAAAAATATCAAATTGTTTAAATATTAAATATAAGAAGACTTCTTGCATGCAGCTTCTACCAGAACCCTCCAGAACCCTCCAGAACCCTCCAGAACCCTCCAGAACCCTCCAGAAGCAAACAAGTGGTTGACAAAATAATGATACATTTTTATAAAAATATATGCATGTGTTTAATATATTGATAAAAATTATTTACGTAATAAAATAACTTACTTTCATACCATTTTTTCAAATCAATGACTGATGCTCAATTTTTATTTGATAATTGGTATAAATCGAGTTTGCATAATTTAATCATTTAATTTCCTAAGCAATATTAATAAGCTGATAATTGGCAAGAAATCTAAATTGCATAACAACTAATAATTTGCATAACTGCTTTTAGTTTACAAGAGTTAAAAAATTTGCACGTAAGGTAAAAAAGTTGCATAAATTATGCAGAACTTGAATCATCAGGTATTCGTAATATGCTAATTAACCCTTCCAACTACTGCTGACCAATGGCTGCAAACCAGGTGTTAGTATACATTTAAATATAAAAGAAGTACTGGAGAACTGCAGGTGTCAAGACTTACAACTAATTGCATGTCTTTATAATCCGACTCACAAGCATCCTCATTTTTATTTGGCTATTGAGAGTAAAATTGGAACATAAAGGCAGTGTTGTAGTAGCAGTAGTTGTGGTAGTAGTAGTATTAAATGCAAATATATAATAATAATAAATAAAGCATAACAGTTAAAATTATTACATATTCAAATAACATATTTTCATTATTTTTCAATTGACTGATAGCAACTTGTCAATTGATAAATTACATACAACCTAGTTTTTTTTTTTAAATCAGTTGACAATTTACAGGATATGTGATTTGCATATCAACTATTTGCATATTAAACTAGCTGTAGAATTAAAGCAAATATATAATAAAAAATAAAAGATAACAAGTAAATTCTCATTTATTAGAGAATTTTTCTTGATAATGTAAGAAAATTTATACATTAAATCATGCTTTCAAAATTATAATTATGGAATTTCAAATTAAAAAAATGGTTGAAATATGTTTCAAACAAAGTATAACATATGTAAATATATCTAAATCCTAGTATTGTATTTGTTTGGGATTTTATCAATGAGGTTGAATTTTGCTGGGAAAAGACCAAGGCAATAAAATTTCTTCCATGGTTAAAATCGCAAAACATATTTAGAATAAAAATATATAATTTAAATTTTCAATTCCCTTTGGGAATGCTGTATTGAAAAATAATTGAAACTTGGTTGAATGTTTCAAAATTTGACAAATTCATGACACCCCTCATTTATACATCTCTCCTTCACCCGATGTGTAATTGAGGGTTTTATTAAATGGTGTTAACAACCTGTCTTGAAAAATAGGCTGTTCTATATTATAGCCAAAAAAACATCTACATTCAATCTGTAAGAACTGTACCCTGTACTGTATGAAATGAACATATGCCACTTAACCACAAAGTTACTCGTTTCAGCTAGCACTTGACATTTTAATCAAGTAACATTGAGGCACTTGTGTAAAATCTTTGGCACTAAAATTGCCACTACTATCTACTTTATAAATTTTAATTATTTCTACAGTATCACTTTTACGAATAGTTATTTGTTGCAACAAAGTTAATATTTACCAGCATTAAACCCAACATGGTTTTTTTTAAATCCATAAGTTATCTTCTATTTCTATTCTAATGAATAAAAAAGCTTATAGCATACTAAAATGTTTTCAGTTTAAAATTATTATTAGTATGTTTAACGTTGATTAAAAATATACCAGAAACATAGCAAAGCAACCCACAACCTTATGTCCTATCGATGTTAAATTGTTATAACATTACTAACACCGTTTGAAAGTTTCCATGGCAAAAAATCAATAAATATATAAAGTTTGCGGGAAATAAAAATATACATTGGGTACTATACCTTTATCTTGTTGGGGATTAACCTACTCTTCAAACTAGGTATAGAAGTTGGAAATGAGCTCCCTTCTTTAACTTGGAATGGATTTCCTTAGGTATTCGTAATGATGCTATCATATGTGGCAGAGCCAAACCAAATGAGATATAAGTCGCAAATGCTAATTTTCCACAATAGCCAGAAATTTAAAAATGGTCATTTTTTTCAAATTTTATATTATTTCAAAAGTATACAGTTCATACATTCAACTTTCTTACTACTTTAACAATTTTCAGATATAAGATCAAAAAAATATTTAAATAATGCAATTCAAAATGACCTTGCTTAGTTAATGTATACTGATGAACAATTTTCAAATGCAGTTTTCTCAAAACTTACATTTTAAATGTTCGAATTTCGATTGTTCATAATGTCGCAAGGACACATCGTATGAAACTGATTTTTTTTGCATGTTAAAGATAATAATGTGTAGTTTTATAATCCATAAAACAACTCAATTTTCAATTTTCTGACTTATGTCTCATTCTGCTTGGCTCTGTCACATATTAGAAATAAATATATAAAGGATACCACATGTGTACAGTAGTTCTGAAAAGACATATAAGGCATGACACGGCAAAACCACCAAGTTTTTGATCTTCATTTGTTTGTTAACATTCTAGAGTCAAAATGTCTTATCAGAAATTCTGCAAACCTGGTCACAATGATCTATGAAGATATATGGAGATAAAGGTCAAATGTGCCAGAAATGGTAATTCCGATCATTTTTGGACAAACATTTCCATTACAGCTAATAGGAACATGCATGTTGCAAACAATTTAAAATCAAAATCTACGATCAGCGGTTACCAAGATATAGAGGGTACAAAATTACTAGTGGCCATTTTGGAAAACGCAGTCTAACAGAAATTGCCCAACAGTTACGCGCTGGCAAAAACTGGATTTTGGGACCAAAAACTTTATATGTACTGGATGTCAGGGTCTCTCATTTGGCCGCTGGACTACCAATGTCTTGACTATTCTTATTTAAAAGCTATCAACTTACTGATACATTAACATTAACAGCGAAAGTTTTTTTATGAGACATATAATTGTTCCTTGAAAATAATGAAAAACTTAAAACTTTTGCAATAAGAAAAAAATTATTTACTGATTTTATTTTAAACTTTTGTACCGATGAAAACTTAGTAAATTGCCATTTTTAAATTGTATAACTTTTCTTTTCTTAAAATGAATAGTTTGATAAATATTCCTTCCTTTAATTGATTCTTGGTGCTTTGACCATTGAGAACAGATACTACATTTTTTTAATCAGTTTTGATGCCACAATTTACAAATTGAAACTCAAAATAAATTTGAATATATCAAACAAATCATCAAATTTATAACTTCAATTATTTAATTCAAGGTATGTTTATATAAGGAAAATAAAAGAAAATTTATCAACT
>JAOTQE010111387.1:0-13188 GCA_025631205.1 Nesometra sesokonis
TAATTGAAAATCATGTGTAATTTTACCTGTAATCTGTGTAAGTTTGAAGCATTAACAACTTGATAAACTGCAGATCCGTTAACTACGCGTTGGGGGCGGTATTATGTAAACAAGCTGAACATCGCGACTCTGCGGTAAGAGCAGTGTAAACGGATTCGCAGTGGTCCAATGGGATTCATTCCGCAATAACTGATCCGGTGTAAACGGAAACTCATTCCGCAATCGTTGCAGGGTTGTCCCGGAATTGTTTTTCGTTTTGCAGTGTAAAAGGGGTATTATACATTTTGTATTCGATTGGTTGCATGAGCTCTTTTTTAACAAACATCAAAGAGTAGTAGATTCATGTACCAGTCCAATACACCCTATGCTAAAACTGTATTAGTTATTTTTTAATCAAAAATATTCTATATTACAGCTATTTTTAGAGTAGTATTAAATGACATTATTTAATACAAATAATCTTTACAACCTATTGTAAACATTTTACTTGTCATTGATATGTCTTTTATGATTTTCCAAAATTAGTTTTTAAAATTTGATTTTCTTAACTTAATTTTGATTTCCTTAACTTCATGCCTGTAGGAAGAATCAGGTGTTTCACAATTAGAATTTCATGTCAATTTTTACATGGCTCAAACCTGTTACCCTTATACTGAAAACATCAACGAGTTCCCACGTTCAATCCATGTTCTGTATTACATTATCAATTTCTAATAATTCTTAACATATTTAATTTTTAACTACAAGAATATATAAACATATATTTATATACATCTATATATGTATATATTAATATATAGGTGGTATAAAATAACACTGCACAACATTTTCTTTGAATTAATGTCCAATTTAGAGAGATTTACCTAAAACCAATCAACTTAAATCATATCAAACAAGCAGAATTATTTTTTTATATATATTTCTATCAATATTTTTTGCATATTTAATTTCTGCCCTGCAAGTAAATGATACAAGATATTAAATTTAAAAGGTTTGTAAATTTTAAAACCATATTTGGTTATTAAATTTTGTTTTCGTTCACACAGTGTATGCAACTATAATATAAAGCCCACCACACAAAATCACCTACTGACAAACGCCTGAAAGTTTGATCTCCCGTTCACTCAATAAAATTTGCTTTGCATAAATTTGAAAACAAAAAATCAGTTTTACCCAATTTTATTTTTGGATAGCTTGTGATTTCAACAAAAAACCTTGCCCACATTATTTACCTGAGATAGTCACTTACAAATTTAATTGTGAGGAAAGTGATCCAAATACATACATATGTACAAAAAGCAAGCAAATTTCTCAATGTATGTTTTAGTAATAACAAATCATTTACTCTTATATTTAATAAATGGTCAAAGGCCATTTTACTTAAAATACAAAAAAAAATTTAACTATAAATGAGTGAAAGAATATATTCACGTATGTCTACACATCTAAATTTTGAAATGCGGTAGGCTTTATAATTCACTGAATCACATGTTTGATTTTTCAACTAAAGATCTCTCATCATTATCGTCCTCTGCCTCTGTCGGTGAATATGCAGGAGGCGGACCCACGGGTACAGGTGCGCCTAGTGATGCAGGCTGTAGTACGATACTGCCGATAACATCTTCTGGAAGTGCAACCTTATCTGGAAGTGCTTCTGCTTGGTCGTCTGGCAACCCGGTTTTTTCTGGAGCATTGTTCATTGTGTTGCCGTTACCAACAGCATACAAATTTGGTGTGGCAATTTCATAACCAGGGTTTTCAAAATTGTTACCAGTTTCTGTCTTGATCGAAAATTCATTAGAACCAGGCTGCAAAAAAGAAAGTGAATTAAATTATTATGTATTAAAATATAAAAAAAATGTCATAGCCAAACAGTGTATTTGGGCCAAATTATTCGATCAGGTCTCCAAACACAAAAAAATATCTAATTTACATGTATACATTACAGAAACCATTGCTTTTTAGCTTTGAATTCGATACCTTGCCTTCAAGTAAATGATTGTTGGCAGAATGGAACGAATACCATGCTAGTGAACTGGAGCCATGGGTTCAAGTGCCACATGGGAACAACTTGCAAATTGTTTGTATTTAGTACATTTCTAAATAAATTTGAACAAGTGAGAAAACATAATATTGTGACCAGAATTTAGAACTTTCCGAAGATGATTAATTTATCATTTACTTATTTCAACTTTTATTAACAAATAAAACAGGATGTGTTTGCCAGCGGTAGCCAAATTTAAATTGAGGTTAAAGGTCAAGGTGAAAGTCACATGATCAAAATTTTGGGCTGCACAGGAAGTTCTTATAAGAAACACATATGTAAAAATACCTAAGCTCTACCTCAGATGATGAAATTGCTATGGCGAAGGTTAAAAGTTGACAGCAGAAGGACAAACAGACAGACAGACAGGATGAAAAACTTCCACTGCATATGTGGCAGAGCCAAGCCAAATGAGACAAAAGTTGAAAAATTGAAAATTGAGTTTTTATGGATTATAAAACTACACATTATTATCTTTAACATGCAAAATAATCACTTTAATACAATGGTTTCTTGCGAAGTTATGAACAATCGAAATTTGAACATTTAATGAAACTGAATTTTGAAAATTGTTTATCAGTATACATTGACTAAGCAAGATCATTCTAAATTGCATTTTTTTAAACATTTTTTGATCATATATCTGAAAATTGTTAAGATTGTATGAAAGTTTAATGTATGAACTGAATATTTTTTTTAATAAAATTTGAAAAAATGATCATTTTTTAATTTCTGCCTATTGTGGAAAACTAGCATTTGCGACTTATGTCTCATTTGGTGTGGCTCTGCCACATATATGCCCGGGTCATAAAAATATTCAAAATTCTTATTTTGTCAGTTTTGAGAAAACACGCTGTTTAATTTGATACAAAATAAAAATATCAAGCCTGGACACACTCACACCAAAATCATATATATTCCCAATGTTACATGAATTTTTTTTTTCAAATTAAGTAGAAAATTTGTCTCACCGGTACCGTTGCTGTGCCTCCATTGGTGTCTGGTTGCATTGAGAAGTCTACATTAGTTCCTCCTCGGAAGGTGACTGGACCTTCTTGTGAGAACTTGCTAGCACTGAGGACAAAGTAAAATTACTGGGTCAGTAAAGTGGGAAACATGTCAAATGTGATCACAAAATTATCTACATATTTACTATTGTGAGAACACACTAAGAAGTATCAAATAAACAAAACATGAATGACATCTATAAAACTACATGGATCCATTTGATAAAAAAAATAGCTTTTTTTATTATTCAATTCAATTTCACAACTATGCATATTCCCAATTTTGTTTTTTTATAAAACAATTTCACAATCAGAATTTTTTCCATTTTTCTCAATTCTTATTCAAAGGGTACAAAACACACAAAATGGGTAAATAATCTTTTTGGTGCTTGTAAAAATCAAAACCGTAAACCATGCCCACTCGGGTTTTGGAAAAGGTATCTTTTTCTCTGGATCCTGGATCCGACCCTGACAATGGTGTCATAACTCACATAAAACAACAGCATAGGTTTAAGGCCCGCTCGCACCATGGTTCTGGTGGTGGAACAAGTCTTCTTGGATAAGGACTATAAACCGTAGGCCCAGTGTACACAAACGACTCATGTGCACTTTAAAGAACCCAGTGCATCTTTCGAGATGAGTAGGGGGTTACCCCGGTGTACTGGTCCATACATCTCCTGCTAAGTAGACAGAAAAACATAGCGCCCGCTTTCGGGCAGCTAAGACATTATGGGACACTTAGGGGTGTAGAAAGTCTTAAGAATGTGTACCATCTGGTCTACAGCACCCTGAGAATTTATTGTGTAAGGCACTATATAAATCTTATTATTGTTATTATTATTATTATACAATTACAAGCAATACAAGTATGACATCATTATGACATCATTATGAATTTCACCAATTTAATATTAGTTGCTCCAATGTATAACAAATTGTTTAAATGGGGTGAGGGCATATGATGGTTCATTTATATATTAACTATTCAAAATATGATATTTTACTTACAGTCTTCGTTTCCTTGTTATAAACACCACCAGTATTAAAAGAGCTAGGATGGCCATGGCAACAAACACAACAACCACTGCAACAACCGTTTTTTCTTCTGTATTATCTACAAAACAACAATTTTAAAACATAAAGGAATATATAAGATACAAATTAATTATTCCATGCTGGGAAATACTGTTACTGTCATAACATAAACATAAAAAACTATGAGGTAATAAAATATACAAACATTTTTTTACATTTAAAACCAAAAAAAATCAGCAAATATATAAATATATAAAAATATATAATAAATATAAATACATAAGTGTTTTAATTTTAATATATTTTAATTTCATGTTTAGAGACCATGTAAAAAATTACTTTAGTGTACTTAAGTTTCGAAAAGTCCACTTCAAGTAAGAAAGTATAATGCATATTCCAAGCAATGAGATACATGCCATTGTGACAGGATTCAATATTTTGAAATAAATTATGAAATTTCTGATGATGACAGAATATATGATGATGACATAATTCATGTCGAAATATTGAATCCTGTCAGGATGGCATAAACCTCATTGCTTGGAGTATGCATTATACATTCTTACGTATAGTTAAGTCTATTGCAGTGATCCAGTTCTATTAATTTTCCTTTGGTGACTATTGGCACACAAGGTCACAATTTGAAATATTGTTTTCAGTAATTATTTTTTATCTAATTATCTAATATTGTAACTGAATTACTGCAGTAACTGCAGCAGAACAATTTTGACATGGTGCATTAGTGGTATAGAGAGGAGATGGATGGCGACTGATTCTTGGCCATTCTTTAAATCTTTCACATTACAACTTTTTTTAAGGACCATTTGAAAACCAGTGTATATAACCAGATTAATTTATAATAGGGTGTATGCCACTGAAATGCCATCCTGGCTAAATAAGTTATAAATAAATAAGTATAGAGATATTCAATTTGTGTCAGCCATTTGGCCCATTATTCTAAAATATGTTATTGTATTAGTATGTGAGGTCTCATCACAAAATGAGTCTCATGGAAGGAATATCCAAAATTAAGTTATTGGTAATAGAACATAATATAAGTTTTAATCAAAACTATAATGATGTTCATTGTTTAAGTAGATCCAAAGATACTAGCATTTGAGATTTTCATGTATGGAAACCTGGTTTTGAGAAAATCACACATAAAGCAAAGCAATAAAAAAATAAAACAATTAAAAGGTTATAAATCTCAAAAACTTTGGATGGAGAATACTTGTCTGTATGAAAACTGACCTAAAACTATATTATAATAAAATGTAAAATGTACTATAGTACTCATAATTGATTAAAAAAAAATTAAATTCAGACCTATTTTGGTGATTATCTCAATTTGATCTCACCTACGATGTGACTCACTTTGTGGTGAGACCTCATATATATATTTTTTATTTATTTTATTCAGCCATTACCAACAGCGATAAAAACCGCCACTAACAGGTTGGACTAAATTTCATATGTACATGTATAAATGCAATTTGAAACCTTGAATCTATAATAAACAAAACAAATATATAAAAACTTAATGTAAATATGTGTACCTACCTCCTGATTGTGGCCGAGCTGTAGGTTTACAATCAATACACCTGAAATATCCAAATATATATTAAAACATACATTAAATACAATAATCCAGACATTAAAGATGCTGCGATTACCTGTTCCCTCAAATCTTTTATTTTTAAACTTAAACTTTACCTCATGGATAAATGCTAATCTATATTTATGCTGTATAATAATTTAAGTCACTGTTTCCATATTTTACTGTTTTTTAGTGTATTTAGTATTTACCTGTATTTATGTTTTTCGTCATTTTTATACATTTTATATTATTTATATCATTTGTAAATGAATTTTAAATGTAATCAGTTGTATGTTCCAGGGACTACAGGCACTCTAGTGGTGTTATGGCTCAATGTTGCTGACATTGTGCCAAATAAATAAATGAAATTAAATGAAAAATATATCATTTAATTATTGAGATATTGTATTGTAGGTAACCAAAATAATACTGTAATTACAAATAAAGGTACTAACTTGTAATAAATTTACATTGAAGTGTTGCTTAACACTAGTAAATAAATGTACTCTTTTGTTTAAGATACAGGGTCGAGACACAAGCTAACAGCACACTGCCTTCTGGATGCGATGTTAAGTCATTGGTCCTCTTTGCAACATAGCTCATTTGCTTGTTAAAGATTGCAGTTGCTCTATTCAAAAGAGTACGGGATTGACTTCTGTAAAATTTCCAATCACCACCAGAAAGCCCGACTGGAAATAAGTCCACTTTGAACTTTGTCTTAATCAGGTCACATTTTTTTCAGTGACTTCCCTGTTTAATCACTAAAAAAAACCATCGGTCGACGAGTAGAAGACTGTCATTGGGTACAGAAACCACGCACACAGGGAGTGACAGTTCAGTCATGTGACTCTCGTATGACCGTTGCACGACACAGTGAGTGCCTGTCCTTACAACAACAAATAAATCAAATCAAAACCTTTTCTTAAATTACTTACATGCACTCAGATGTTCCAGGATAGCATCCAACACCCTTAGGACAATCACAAGGCAGAGGGGGTAGTGTTCTTGGCTCCTCCATCACTAAAAGAAAAAAAGGAAATTTGTTAGTTACAAAGGAATGTTTAATTTATTAAATTGTTTGTTTGGAATTTCAATGGCAATAGCTAACAGATAGTATCAGAGTATATCAGGAACTATGAGGCCTGTTTAGTATCTAGCCTACTGTATTTTTTGGCACTTAAGAGAGGGCAGTAGACACAAAATAATATAGATTAGAATTCAGAATTCATGTACAATGTTATAAAAATATAAATATATTTACCTGATCTGCAGTAAGTATTACTACCAGAGATGAAGCCATCACCATCTGGACATTCACAAATGAATCCAGATGTCGGGTTATTTCCTGATGTCAGAGGGATCTGAATACAGATATGACTACATTTGGCTTTCTCACAGGAGTCAACTATAAAAATAGAACAAGAATATGTAATATATTGAAGAAAATATAGGTAATAAAAATGACATTGTGGTGTGAATGTCTTTGAGGGGATACCACAAAATAATGTGAGCTGCAGTAAAATATTATACAAGTCAAAAACGAGTTCAATATTTCATCACATGAGTACAATATTTTCCATATCCCCAAAAATAGGAATTAAATATTATAATTACTATCCACACTTTTAAAAATTATGGAGTGTCTTCCTAATACAGTTGAACCACTCATAAGCAGACACCCTCGGGTCTCGAAAAAGTGTCCGCTTACGAGCATTTCATCTGATAGAGGGCCAAACTTGTAAATTATATATACGTCCTTATGTCTCACATTTCATGGCCTTCTCAACACAAATGGCTTCTCAAAGTACATTAAATATTGTATTAAATTTTGTTTATCATTTTTAAGATTGGTTCAGGAATATGATTTTTAGTTTTTTTTTTTTACATTAATTCGTATTCGTTGTACAGACAAATCACTAAATTTTCCGAGATGTCTGCTTATGGGAGGTAAATTAACATACAAAAAATCTAAATTTTAAGACAAAAAGTGTACGCGTCCAGCTTAATGGAGGTGTCCGCTTACGAGAGGTACCAAATGCATCGATTAGATAGAAAGAACAAACGGGTCTTTAAATTAGTGTCCGTTATGGGAGGTGTCCACCCATGGAGGTTAAACTGTATGATAATAAATTAAAATTTACTTTTCACAAAATGGATCTAATGATTGATTTTATGTATTAAGCCTTATAAATACAGGTATAATGGAAATGAATATTCAGTACACGATTCTATTCAAAATGACAGCATGAAGAATCATTTTCCGTGGTTGGTCGGCCAACTTGCTTTTTAAAATGGCAGATCTTTTGAACACGAGACAGATCATATGACAAAACTTTTCATTATTATATGCCTACTTTTTATAAAACAGATTAGAGGAACGGAAGGGCATACTAAACTGCCCTCAGCTCTAAAAGGATCGCCAGCTAATAGAAGGCAGGCAGCAAGGACAATCGACACTAACAAAATTGTAAAGGTGGCAAAATTGTTGCAAAATACGGCAAAAAGCTTATTATTGCTTGTTAAATTCAAATAGAGAACTTTTCACATGAATAAATTATCCAGCAGGTGATTTGTGCTGCAGAAAATTGGGCAAAATTCAGGCAATGACAACCCCTGATGCGAAACCTAGGATTCAGCCCTGGTTACCATCTTCCACCCCTCCTGAGAAATGCACACTTACTTGTTGTAACATTATATCTCATTGGATGGTGCATCTTAATAGATGTCGCCAGATTGAGTCCAGCAGTAGTAACAATTGGTACTCCACGTCCAAGTTTGTCAAGCTTCAATATGCTGCCAGATTCTTCAACTTTGCCAGTAGTCCAGTAGATATAAGTCTCAAACACATCAAGTTTGAATGGATTCTTTAACTCTGAAAAAAAAAAAGAATTTTAAGATATGTTAATAAAGTTCACAGGGGGGTGCTCGAGACCAAGATTATGCTTCTTGTAACCATATTATGCTTCTTGTAAGCTATAAAATTAGGGGTCAATATTTAAAATCGGACAACTATAACCAAAGTTATTAAAAAATAGACCAAAATTTCCTATGTTTTTCTGCTTATTTCTCAACTACTACTTGGTGGTCTTGCCTCATTTATAGACTCAGAGAATAAAACCAAGTCATACTGTTCACATGACTATTAGACATAAAAATTGCTAATTGCAGTTTCAAGTAATTATTACTTACGATCTCCAGAAAACAATAGTTTTCTATTAGTGCCATCATATGCCATTGATTCAATAGTATTCTCCTTGATATCACACCAATATACAGTTTCGTCATTGGCAAAATCTATGGCTAAACCAGTTGGTTCCACAATGCGATCGTCGGCGATCATATTTCTGTTAGTTCCGTCCATCCAGGACCATTCTATTTTTGGTGATGTTCCATAGTCTGTCCAATAAATTAATCTAAAAACAAATAGCAAAACTATTTTGATTTGTTTCAATTTATTTTGATACGATACATTATTTATAATATGATACTTGCACATATTTTTGCAACCTGTTACGATTGAGGCTTGATGAAGAGAGAGGCAGAATCATGTAACCCGACCTCTATTTTTCAAAACATGAATGCGCCCTCAGTCATTCCATTTTGCAATATATTATTACTCCTGTATAATTAATAAAAGTATTATCTTCAATGTAAGTTTCAAACACTGAAATTTGACACATTGAAATTTGACAAGAGTATGCGATTTATTTACCTTCTAACTGGGTTAACGGCAATAGCGCCAGGCACATCGATACCAGAGTTCACTATAGTTTTAACGTAACGACCATCCAGCTTAGACATCATAATTCTGGGTTGTGATCCTGTATCACGTTTTACTCTTGGTGCACCTCCATTAGGGCCTTGGTCAGTCCAAAATATATTTCTAAACAAATAATATTAAATAAATAAAATATATTAAGCAGATTTAGCAAAATAAATGCCAAATCCTTTAAACTATTGAACAAATCTAAGCATAATAACAGTTGTAAAACACAGTAACACAATCACTGCCACTATCATATGTCATCCAAATGTGTACGTTTAACTGAACCAGGCACAAGAGAATTTCCTTTTGTCTGGCTCAAATTACTTTGTCCAACTACAGTACGGTTGTTGAATAACAAACTATGATATGGTAACTAGTCAAGATATGTAATCAATAACAATTGGCCCTCTATTGTTTGGTGAAAAATATTAGCTTTTTAGTTTGGTGAATACAATGTTGTAGAGACAGTTAATTGTGTTAACAAGTTCAAGCAAAACAATATGTACATTTTTCACAAGGGACACAATTTAAAAAGCATTCAAATTCAAATGTTGGTGTTTTTTCGGATTAAATAAGGGAAAATGTTTTGTGTGCAGAATACTCATGAACTACATTACTTTTGTTGCTATATAATTGTGTGGGAAACCCTAAAGGTCCTTATATAACCCTGAAGTTTATCTTGTCAATGTAAATAATATTTAAATCTTCTTCCGAGGTTTACAACATACAAGGCTAGAGCTGATTCCCAGTTTTTGTAGCATGAAGGAAGGAGATGATATTCACCCTCGATTGAACAATACTGCCATTGCAGGCTACTTCCCAGCTATTTGCTGGTACCTATTGTACAGCTGGGTAGACAGAAGCAATGTGAGTAAAGTATATTACCCAGGCACACAAGAAAATGGTAAGTATGAGTCTTAAAATCCTGACCTCTTTACCAGTTAAACAAGTGTGAATGGTGTTTCTGCATGTTACCATCATTTTGGTGTTTAGTAGGAATGGAGTACAATACTTACCGTCCAATCCAGTCCACACAGAGTGAGTTCGGGTTTTGTAGATTATCTATCTCCAGTGTTTCTATAGTGAGTAGTTTCTTATCTCCAATGCGCCCTCGTTTGATGGTACTGTAGCCGGAATCAATCCAGTAAGTTATATCTACAATGGTTCAAAAACAAACTTTAAAATTATAAGCAAAAGTTTAATTAGCAAAACACTATTTTAGCATATGTTCTTTTCACATCAGCAAGAACGTTACAACTAGTAACAAGTTATAAGAAGTTTGACCTCCCGAGTTCTCCCTAGATCTTCCAAGATATTTAGTTCTTTTATTTAGGTATTTACGGACCATGCAAAATCTTGAGAGAGTAATAAAAAACTAATTGAAGGTTAGGCCTCATTATATGACTAATAACTATAAGCTAAATTAAAAACCTGAAAAACATTCTACTAAAATTAATCATTGATCATTTACTTGTCACAGTGTCATAATCCACAGATTGTACTCTGCCTTGGTAGCGAATCAATTCAACATATTCCTGTTTTTCAGGGAAAAATTGTCGAATTGAGTTTCCATCTCCATATATGATTGATGGTCTTCCACCTAGCAAAAAATAATACAGCCAATGATTAATATATCAAACTGTTATGTTGGTGTATGTACTGTATATTGCTTAAAATATATAATGTTCATCAACGAAAATGAAATGATATATCCAGGCTTATCCAAGTAATTATGTACTGTGGACAACGATGGTCGTATTAACATGCTGGTATTGCCCATGGAACGTGCATCAGCGTTTAGAAGAGTTTTTGTATCAAAAATGTGAAGTAAAGTAAATTTTATACAAATTTTGACCTTCCACGTTTTAAAATTACCTTGGCATTTGACCTTTCCCCTTCAAAATTTAATCAGCTTGAGATCTTTAGTTAAAGAACATTTTTTCAAGAGTTTCTGATGAAAACTGTGGCTTGTAGATTATTCAAACAAAGAAACAAACAAATAAACAAATGGGCCAAAACATGAGCTAATTAATCATTTATATAAGAAAGCCACATCCCCACTCTCCAGGCTAAACTTTCTACTTACTATCTGCTTTACAATCAGGTTGGCGTGCATTCTTGTCGGCTGCACTATAGCCAGCAGCGCAATCACATGTGTAGTTGCCCTTCGTATTGGTGCATACCTGCATACATGGATTTTCAAGACATTCGTTGTAATCTGCAAGGCAATGTAATAGATGTTAGAGTTGATGTTGTCCTGATAACAGTCGTGCATGATTACACACCCTGCCTAAAATGTCTACTCTATTTATCATGATAAATAGAGTGACACCACCTTCAAAACATACACTTCAAATACTTGCAATTGCTAGAGTTATGAACTATACTGCGCTTCTAATGTACACTTAACTAATACTACCTCATATCGATTGCTTTTGTATGTGGCACAAGTAGCAAAATAATTAACAGTATACAACAATTTCAAAACCGTGCACTTTCGTACGATCGATCTCTAGCGCCCTCTTTGGTAACCGTCCATTTCATAGGTGGGGGTGCACTTTTAATTTTAGCTATTATAACGTGCATAAAACATAGGTAACTTCTTCTATTCTACCCGATTAGGATTTTTTTTTTCTTTTGGAATTTCTTCAAAATTTGTATTTTATTATTTTACAGGTTCATAATTTTAACTGTACTTGTTTCCATTCTCACAGTGCTGTATTTCCAGAGAGTTTTGGTTTCAATTGGGCTGTACTGATTTCAAGGTATGGTACTAGCTCAGGGATTATCTGTCATCAGCTTCTCAACATCCAGTACTGTACTACTCATGCAGAACCTCAGGCTCACTTACGATTCCACAGACCAAAAATAGGATATTTTAAGGAAAGCTTCAGCTATTTAAAACCAACAATTTTAAAATCATTGTATATACAACATTTTAATAGTTTTAATATGTTTGAAAGAAGTTTTAAATGTTTTATCTTTAATAAAAAATATATGAGGCTAGTCATGGCAAAACCACCAAGTTGTCTCACAGGAAGTTATTGAGAAATAAGCAAATAAACAACAGCAAATATAAACAAATGCAAAGAAAATTGTTGTATATTTTGTCCAATAACTTCAATTATAGGTGTACGATTTTGAAAATTGACCCCTCATTTTAAAGCCTGGGAAGAGTGTAATATGGTTCTAACAAAAGCTCAATTTTCAATTTTCCTACAACTTGGTGGTTTTGCTGTGTCATGCCTCATATTTGTATTGTATGTTTATAGTTCTATTTTAACATATTTTTTGTATTTCCACATTCTGTGTTTAATATTATCTTTTAGAGTGTCACAAAATATCAGTTTGCTGGAAAGGTTAGGCCCTATCAATAATTCAACAAAACTATAAAAGTAGTTATCTCTTAGGGTTTATATATAGCAAGATTGAATGCAAGATAACTTAATTTTTAATTTAACTATTTTAAAAAGATAACATGTCTAAAAAAATACATAAAACAAATAATGCTGTTACCTATACATGATTTGCGATCTGTCTCGGATATGATATATCCATCTTTACATGTACAAGCATAGCCTCGTTGTAGATCAACACACAACTGTTCACATTCATCACCATGTTGATCACAATTTCCAGTTGCTGAGGAGAGAATCAATAGTAGTCATTTTTGTAAGATCCGTGACTAATTTTAGCATACCTTTTTTTCTCGATGGATTTTGCAAGATGGACCAATTTA
>JAOTQE010111398.1:0-13187 GCA_025631205.1 Nesometra sesokonis
CTCATCTGCAGACGGATCCGTTTCTGGGTCTACCCTTCGTCAGTACAGCTTTAGGGCCTAACCAGAAATGATTACCGATTAGTATATATATATATATACTAATTTTGATGCAATTCAGTTTCTTACCGCAAATTGTAATATTTTATGAATAAACCAGAATGAAATGAAATGAACAATTATTGTCTGGTGAAGATTTAACTATACCTCGCAACGTCATATGACGTAAACGTTTTGACTTGCTTCAAAATAGGCCTAGTATTGTTTTCAACTTCATCATGTTTGCCTCATTGAATGGCTAGAAGGGAAGATTATCAGTGGTATTGTCTGATTTGGTTTATGTTATTTAAATTTACATAACATATTTAATAAATAGGACGTAAACTTACTTATTTAATGCTTAAATTACATATCTGATCTTTGGTACATTTAAAGACGTTTCCAGTTTAAGTAATAAATCGGCTAAGTCTTATTGTTTGCTCTGTTGAGACTTTGTGATCAATCTAAATTAATAATATCCATGGGTATTACGTTATGTATGGAACTATTTCAGAATTTAGAACATTCAAAATCAGGTCGCTTATGTTATAGACATCTATGAACTAACTTACCAACTGTTGTCCTAAATGTACTAAAGGATATCGTTTCTATTATCAAGGACTACATAATATGAAACAACGCCATCAACGTTTATATCGATGCTTTACATTCACAATTTTAATAGAGTATTGTGGACAGGATTCCAGACCCCTAACATCTTAATTAGTAATTAATAAACAAAATTAATTAATATGGAACAAAAATGACATTATGGTTGACTTTCTATACTTTCCTTTTTTTCAGTCTGACAATTTTCACAAATTTAAAGGGGAACTTTGGGATGAAAATTGCTGTGAATACATTTATAGAACACTTAGTTGTGACCCAACAGATAAATAATTTCACAACAGTTCAACACAGTGAGATAATAAGAAAAAAACACAACGCATTCCAAAGTGATTCCCAAATAAAAAGTGGGTTTACTAATCAAATTAATTGGTGTGAAGAATAGGAAAATTACAGATTTTGAAAGGTTTGTGCTTGAAAACCAATATCACATCAGTCAAATTCACAAGAACATATACTTCGTGATTTATGATACGGTTTTCCCACACAACCCTTTCGAAATCAGTAATTTTATTTATTTTTTTACACTCAATTTCCTTATTTTTTAATATTGTGTAATATGAGTAGTAGACCCACTCTTTTTAAAATTTAAGACCAACTCTGGAAAGTGTTTTTCTTCATCATCGTTTCTCATTGTCAAAATGTTTTGAAAGTTCACGAGTGATGTCAAAACTATTTGAATAGGTTTATCCATAAAAATTAAAGGACTTCCACTTTAGAGATTTGCAGGCCTATTACCTGAAAAATGACAAAAGGTTGATTTGGAAAACAATAATTCCGCTTAAAATTAAAACATTAGAAAAATATTTACCCCTAATTACATTGTAATGCTATAAATGAGCAAAACTCCATAAAAAACCAATTTTTAAATACAAATTTCCATTCTAAAGTTTTTAATTTTGATGTTACTTTAATATGAGCAAGTTAATTTCTTGCTTATGTATCCTTTTACTCGTCTTTTTAAACATTTTGAAACCTTAAATTTGTGCACATAATGTATAAGAATAATGAATAATAAAATTGAATTGAATTGAATTGAATTGAATTTCAAAATTAATGGCTATGACTTGTTGGTCATTTTAGGGTGACAATACATTTTTAATATTTCGATGTAAATCTGAAGTTGATGATGCTCTTCAAATAAATACTTTATAGGCCTATAGCACTAATCGTATTGTAAAAGTATCGATGGGGGAAAACAGCATTCCCACAGTGAACTCCTGGTGGAGAACGTTTGCCAAGATGGAAGGCGGTGTCCTAGTGATTTGTCTAGGAAACAGTACGATGCCTGCTATTGGTCTAGGACATGAGATCCCAACTGATGTGACCAATCATTTTACGTTGCAGGTAACTGTTTTCAGATATTTACAGCGCAAGTAACACGCGGACGCAGGCGAAATTTGTAAAATATACAGTTCAAATATTGAGTTCGCAAATTTACGAAAAACGATAACGAAAACGTGTACCTCAAACTTCCATTTTTTTAAAGTTGCTAGTAAATGTGTTACAAATATATCAAATTTCTACCTATGGATTATTGTTGATCGTCAACTGTAACGAAATACTGTGACAGATATTCAACTTGTTCTATTCAAACGTTACAGGAATTTATGACTTATCCGTTTTCGTATTTCGTAAAGTTACGAAACCTCACTAATGACTTCAAAACGTGTGTCAAGTTTCTTCCAAATCATTCAGTGATTTAGGAGCCTATTGTGGACACAATTTTAGTCAATGTGCTTGATAATATGATGACTAGGGATTGTCGGAAACCTGTAGCAAGTCTAGGTACATTGTTTTATATTATTTTTTTAAATTTTAAGAAAAACAAATTTTGGCCCAATTGCGTTTCAATTACCTTCAATGCTCAATAACTTCTTTGCGTAGAATATAAGATAGACGCCATGGTGTCAGGATTCAATATTTCAACAATTAGGCTATGTTACCATCATCATCTGCACTCATTCAAGAAGTATAATGCATACAGTACTCCAAGCAATGAGATACACGCCATCGTGTCAGGAGTTAACATTTCAACATAATGTCATCATCCCCACTTATTCAAGTAAGAAAGTATAATACATATTCCAAGTAAAAAGATATTGGCTGTTTTGCCGTGAAACATTAAAGAGGTATGACAATCCCCCTGCTAGAACGCATTTGAGGCCTTTTGATTGCCTCTTCACGAATTAAACCGAATCACCGCCTTGAACCAAGACTACTGCTTGGAGTATGTATTATACTTTTTGAAGTTGATTTGTGGACATTTCGAATGTTGGACTACTTCTTTGCGGATTAGAAAATTCCACAAAATCCGGATTTGATGATACTATTCAAATAATGTTTTATTTTGATAGGTGCAAGATAATCGGAAACTTGTAATAGGTAGACATAGTTTTAGACTTTTGTTTTCATTTTGTTAATTTATTAATTGAGTAATTTACTGGCGCAATACCTTTAAATGTGTATACTCGCAATATAAACTTCTCTGGGATTCTGTCCATTATTTTCAAAGCCCCCGCAATCACGGCACAGAAAATGAAAACCTGCAGGATTTGTATAACCAAAGTGTCGGACATAATAAGAACGTTATTTATTTTAAAGATTTCGCGTCCTTCGGTTAAATTATCAGAACAACTCAATGACGAATTTGTGTTTGAGGCACTAAGATATCATTGAGCAGATTTATCTCTCGAAGAGTTTAAAATAAGACTTATGCGTGTTTAGCGCATCACGTGCATTGTTGGAACAATACTGGCAGTTTAAATACAAATATATCGTTGTTGTAGACTCTACCATCATTGCACACCCATGGGCTGGGAAGAGTTTATAAATGAGAACTTTCGTAAATACGAATGCTTATAATATTTTGTTCGTTTGGTTAGTAAAACATGTTTAAATGAATTTGGAGGAGGAAAATTATTAAAAATATATTATCAGTAATATTTGTCTGATGATTCTATAGGTCTACATCATTAGATCATTACTTTAATAACATTGTTGGCTGAATAGCGTTTGTAAAATAAAATATAGGCCTATAACAAGTTTGTAAATGAGAATTTCGACTGTGACATAATGTGCACACCAAGGTTGTCATGTTTATATTACATGGTACCCGATGTCATTTCAACCTCTGTTGACTTCAAGATGACTCGTGAACGGACGCAGTACATTTTCAATTATAGTTTCGAAATCATTAAGAAATGTAATTAGATTGCGAAAGCGGATACTAGTTGATCCCCAGTAGTTAAAGAATGTAATCAAAATAATTGACTCTTAAATCAACCAGATAATTTGGCAATGGTACATAAAATAAAACAGTTTGTATGGCAGAACATCACAATTAATTCTGCAAGTTTACGTTCTACTGTTTCAAAAAGAAAAAGGTAAAACGATTTGGAAAAAGAAATTAGTATGTATTTCGAAAGAAATTGAATTAACCCTAAAATTAACTTTAAATAGCTACTTCGATCTAAATGGATCTGGACACATTGGAACACCACATTCAGAGGCGTATCCAGGAATAGGGGAGAGAAATGGAAAAATTAAAATGGGAGGGGGGGGGCGGGCCGGCCCCCTTTCGGAAAGAAAAATATATCAATATTATTTATATTGTCTATAAAACGAAAACATTCAGCTACAATTGATCCCTTAACACGCCCCTGGGGCCATTTCAAGACATCTAAAGTCCAAAATTTTCCGGGGGAGCATGCCCCAACCCCCTAGAACTTTTGACTCTATATCGGCCACCCTCCGCCCTACCCCCTTTCCAAAAATCTGCATCCGCCCCTGGGGTGGGAGTGGGGTGCTTAACCTCGATCGGATTTTGTCAAGCAAACGTTTTTTTTATAATAGAGTAGTTGACTTTGTAGCTCTTTTACTTTTACTGTGAAGGTGTGCTCAAGACACCTGTCTTCATATTTATTCTTCATACTTATATACTAAATTTAATGTTTTCTGCCTCTGAACGGGGTTGCTCGAGCACCATAATCACCCCCTCTGGATACGTCACTGACATTTTATGTACATGTTACAACACAAAAAATAATGTCCGTGCAGCAAGTACAATACGCCATAGACCGGGCTTTTCCTCTCTCCACTAGTCGTGTGTAGACGAAACATGTACATGACATAGACACTGCTCGTCTCCGAAGACGTTTTGGGCTCTTTAGAATGCTCCAGCAAAGACATTTTATACGCTGGGCCTACGGAGTATTTATCCGAGAAGACTTGTTCCAAAACAGGATCCAAAAGTGCAACGGGCCTTGAACTCGGTACAGTGCTACAGTTTAATAGTTAAACTATATTTTGTATAAAACTATTAAAACCTGAATAAAAATTACTTACCTGTGCTTTTCATAAAACATCAAAATATTACAATGTAGCAAGTATATAATTACAAAGTTATATAAATTCGCTCAGTGTTACTCGAGTGTTAAACACCAAGTACCGCATACAACAAATCGATTGTAGTCCCGATCGTAAGAGAGAAATACAATAGTAAACGAAAGCAAATCCAATACAGGAAACTTTATAGACCATGCCCCTCGTTATTTGCTCAATACTTTGGATAAGAATAAGCATTTAGCTTAGTCGATTAAACCCGTGGTAATTGATGAACCGTGAAAACTCAATGGTCCCAGTTCGAATGGACATCTTTACTCTTGTGTTTTGTCTGGAGAGTCGAAATACAAATTAATAGCGGAACGTCTTTCGGATGAGATTTTAAGCCGTTGTTTAGTGTAATACATGTCTTATGCAGAGGTGGATTTAAAGGCGGGAACAACCGCCCCCTCTAATATCAACAAACTACATGTGCTCCCCCTGTTTTATTACGTGCAACCCCATTCAATTTTTCACCCCACCCCCAATAATGAAAAGTATCACGCAAAATAGGCCTAAGGTAAATCGTGTTTTTGCTTGTCAAATTTAAAATCAGAAACACATCACCCCGGTCGGAAATTGTGGGCTCTACCTAACCCACTACCACATAATAAGCCATTTCACCTTTTCAACTGCGCATGTGTGTTATCAAGGTCAAGTAATAAAACGACGCGCGGCTCTTATTGGAAAGAATATGATTACCGCGCGTCGTTTTATTGACTTTAATTTGCACATGCGCAGTTGAAACCGTGAAATGGCTTATTGTGGATTCCAACTTTGACTCCCTAACGGCCCCTTTCCGCTCCTTCCTTTTTTTCTAAGTCTGCATTCGCCCCTATTATTTACTTTAAAAACAGTACCACTCTTTGGAAAAAGAGTGTTAGTAGGGGATTGTATACAGCTGTAATGAGTCTACTTCGTGGGTTGTCTCACAACATTAAACAAATCAATGAAATGAAATAAATTTCCCTAGTGTTACACAAGTGTTGTTTTAATAGTGTATTCATTGTTTGAACAGATTCTGGTAAACAGACTATAACAACTTAGCCTTGAACACTTCTATAGCGCAATTGTGAAGCATTATTCGTAACCATACACTAATACGTTATAAAAATATTATAGGCCTACCGCTAAGATTTAGGTAGATAATTACACTGAGTATGTGTTATATAGAAACAAAATTATTTATTTCGTGTTACGCTCAACAGCAAGGTAACTCAATATTGAAGGATTAGAATTACGTTATTCTTTGTAAACTAAGTCCATTATGGCATGAGTAGGGACTTATATGAGGCTTAGATTGTGACGCCGTTTTTCTTCGTGAAGAAAGACATGTCTACATTTATTTAATCTGAATGAAATAAACCCCTGAAATGGAAGAAACTGATTACTATGATGTATGCCTCAAACTTTATTTCCTAATAATAGTAAAATACGGTTTTCACTCTTACGTCAAACTTATCTCTATTATTTGAAACTCTGGGTCGTTGATCCAAAGTAGTTTGACAAACTGTTTCTTCAACTTCTAAGAGTCCAATTGGTTTAAATTTAGCGGCAATTTCTTTAAAAAATATCAATCAGTAATCGTAGGTTAATTTGCTCAGGAGAATTTTCCGACGCCTCGGTTTCCATGGTCTATTTTCATTACGCTTAATGACTTAGAATAATACAGATCAATTGAGTTGGATTTAGCAGGCAATTTCTTAGTAACGACTGGGTTATTCCATTGGTTTGTTGGTCAGTCGGTCGGTCTATCGGTCCCTTATGCGATCGGCTTCCAGTACGATACCTTTAATTTAATGTTTTCTTTTGCAAGGATAGTCCAATGGTCTAGCTTCAAGTTCAGGCAGTTTTCCAGCAATGAAACCAATCATTCCAATTGCCTGTCGATCACTTAGTCGTTTAAAGAATTCATCTTTTTAGAATTTCAGCCGCTATTGTTCCGAAGCAAATCGGGCTGGATATCTTACGTGTGAAAATACATAACATTAACAAGGTTAATAATTGTTGAAACTATGAGAGATAGGCAATTATTGTTTGCCTCCCACAGCGAGGATTGACTAAGTACTTAAGTTAGGATATAATATCTTCAGAAACTTATGTGTCGGATTAGTAAGACACGTTTATATTGTTCAATCAGTAGCTTCAACATCTAGATTTACAATCCTCTCTAGTGGCATTTATATAAGACACGACCTTAATCATGTAATTCTGAAATACTATAAAGGTGTATAGTAATTATAATAATGGTAACACTGATATGGGAATAGCCTCTGACAGTAGATAAAAATAAATGTTATTTTTTCACTATTTTTACACACTGGAGCTGAAATAATAATAATAATGTTAACAAGATGGTATTTTGTTTGTTTATTTGTTAAGTATTGCTCTCCGTCAAATAATACACAGAATACACATAATAAAACAGGTAACAAACATTATGATATAAATCACAAAGATGACAGGATAACCCTACAATAAGCTCGGAAGTTTGTTTCCATAGGGGTCCTCAACATTTAAAACAAACACAGGCTAAATTAGATTGCCAAACCAGAGAGTATTATAACAATAACTTATGAAGAATTGAAACAATTCATTACCGGTATAACTTTTGGAAAGTCGCGTATGGGATCTAAGCTATAATGTCATAAGTGATCTCGATGCAAATGGGCATACACGTACCTGGTACCTTACCGGTGACCAAATGAGGGTGTATTCTTCAAAATTGTAACAACCAACTATTAGAGCGAAAATTAATATTAAACGTAATGAAAATCAACCACCGAATGGACCAACAGACCGCCCGACTGAACAACTAACTAATAGATTGATCGATGGACATTACTAAGAAACTACTGGTAAATTTCAACCAATTTGACTATTTTAGAAAGAAATAACATTTTGACAATTTGTAGAGGCAACAAATAACTCAATTGAGACACACTTCAGGTAGGCCTATATGCAAAACTCCAGAAATTTGAGATTCGATAAAATGACCGTTGAATACATTGAATGGAATAATTGATCAGAGCTCGTAAAGAGGGTGCATTTTTATAATAAAGCGAGGTAGATGAAAGTGTTGGTTTTGAGTGGTAAAAGAATTTACTTGCACATAATGCAACCTGTAACGATTGAGATCTGATGAAGAGAGGCGGAATCGTGTAACTCGACTTCCATTTTTCCAAACATGATTGAGCCCTGTATAGTTTCATATTATTAAACGCAAAGGCGACACGCGACCAGCAACCGACCGACCAACCGACTGAGAATGGAGTACAGTTGAACGCCTCCCATAACGGACACTAATTCAAAGACCCGTTCTTCCTATCTAATTAGTGCATTTGGTACCTCTCGTAAGCGAACACCTCCCGTAAGCGCGCGGACACTTTTTGTCTTAAAATTTGGATTCTTGTACAAAATAGTCATTATACAGTAGTTGCTGGAAATCAAATTAATGAACCAATCTTAAAAATAATAAAAATATATTTAATAAAATATAGAATTCGGTGTCTAGAAATTTGAGAGGCCATTTGTGCTGAGAAATCCGTGAAATGTGAGACATAAGGACGTGTACATAATTTTACAACCTTGGTCCTCTATCGGCGGAACTTCTCGTAAGCGGACACCTCCCGCAAGCGGACACTTTTTTTCTAACCCGAGGGTGTCCGATTACGGGAGGACCAACTGTATTGAGATGGATGGATGCATCTACAAGAGGATGAGGGCACGGTTATACAACATTCCAGTATACACAAGAGATGAGTTTAAAATGAGGTAACTTGAACAACTACCCCTCATCGGATTTATTTTTTTTTCAATTATGTCAAGTGGATCAGTAACCTCATCAGCATACCCGTATTTCCTAAGGTAAAGATTGATCTAATTTAGTACCGGTAATATATTACAAAATATAATGACATACAGTTTAATAATTTCAATGATTGCTAAGACAACGTTCAGAAAATTACAACAGAATATTCATTACCTGCCGTTGTTTGTTTTATACTCTTTAGATTATTAATATTTTTGCATGTTTAATTAAAACAAATTAATAGGTCAAATGTATACATGCCAATTGTTTAACGGAAGCCCCATCCCTTGGTTGGCTCTGACAAGCAAAATCAAAAAAGTCACTCGCCATTTTTCCGTCATTTTCGTCTATATCCCCGCTGGAACATTGCCGTATTTTCCTCTATATTGTCTTATGCGTGACTTAAAACGATTTATTATTATGTCTATGCGTGAAAATTCTGCTAATGCGTGAAACAAATTACAGTATATTTGACTCACGCATTATATGTGTAAGAGTTGGCATGTATTCATGGTAGTCGTGGTTAAAGACAGCGATTCATGTCAAAGCATACACAAGCTTATCAAAGTTGTTGTATACTTTGACCTTGGTAACACACATGCGCAGATTAAACCAGAAAATGGCTTATTGTGACACTAGTAGAAAAACAGGCATATTTAACCTTTTAATGATGGTGTTTGATTAACACAACATTTAATTTATCTACGAAACAGTGACATCTTTTATTCTACAATGTATAACGCCCTCTATAGTAATGCAACATCTTTTCGATATGTAATTTTATGAATATAATTATCGCATATTTCTGTATGTCAATCTGCTTCGATTGGTTTTCAATGTTATAGACTTTTTGCTACATGCACCGTGACTAAATGTGTTGACATTTTTATGACACAACTACATCTGAAACAGCAAATATTATGTCTACAATGTAGTAAATTACTGTTATACTTTAATGTATTTTAGTTGATATTATATCAATCCTACAGAAATAGTATCATCGTGTTCATAAATGTACTTATACTCACTATCTCTCTTTCATGATTTATCTGGTTCAGGTTGAAAATTAAGAAGCTTGTGACATTTTAATATAATATGTTGTCATATTAAATTGAATAAATTCCGTAAAATGTTAAATTACTTTGTAATGTAATTTAATAATGTAATGATAATTAGATTTATATAGCACCATACAAAGTAGAGTCTGAAGACGCTGTGGACCAGTTGTTACACATTCCTATGACTTTCTACGCCCCTAAGGGTCACGTCATGTCCTGGCAGCTGCTACTCAGCGCCGATCCTTCTGTCCACGACAGGGATTGTGTATGAACCAGTACAGCGGGGTAACCCCCTACTCGTCTCGAAAGATGTACTGGGTTCTTTATTGTATACATGAGCCGTGTGTACACTGGGCCTACGGATTATAGTCCTTATCCGAGAAGACTTGCTCCACCACCAGAACTATGGTGCGAACGGGCCTCGAACCCATGCTGTTGTTATTGCTCACGGTTCCCTGCCTTAACCGGTCGGCCACACAACTCGCATTGTATTAATAACTGGAATATACTATTCCGTAAATGGATTGAGGTACGGTTGGCGTAAGCCAATTATTATTGTATTGACTGTAATGTTCGGTGTGCGGTGGTACAGACCTAGATTTTGTTTTATACTATTAACTTAACATTTACTCTACCGTAAATCGGGGTGAACATCTTTCTGCGACTGGACATACTGTGAGTCTAGACAAAGTACAGGTCCTTGGCAAAGAAAAACAGTGGTATTCCCGTAAGGTCAAGGAGGCGCTTTATATCAAGATCAACAAGCCTCCCCTCAACCGCGACCAAGGCCTGCTCCCCCGATTTACGATAGAGTTTTACCTGGACGCCAACTGACGGCATTCCAGGCCCTTAGTGGAAGGAACAGACACATCAACGCCGATGCTCATTTTTACCCTTACCACAGAAGAAAATTCCATAGGATATAATTTTAGATCATGTCTGTATGTATGTTTGTCTTTTGGTGTTTTATGAACCGTTGATATTAATCTAATATTGATGATCCATCGGTTATAATTATAATGTTTTTTAAATGTCAGCTACAGTGACACGAGACATATTCTTTACGGTTAAATGTAATTCTATCAAACTGATTTATTTATTTCTACGCTTTTGCATCAACACGCTTCACTGTAAGGTATATAAAACACAAATACAATAAAAACAATTTTAAATGCTAAAAAATCTAAAATTGAAACACAACCTGCACCAATAAATCTTAGTCAATACATACAAAATATTAAAAATGACGTAACATTAAAACAAATATCTAAAAAGGATATGTACTTTATTTTATTAAGGTCTATTTTAGGGGTTTTTATAAATCAAGGTGTAATTCGGTTAAAAATTGTAAAATTTTCGACTCGTTAATGGAATCTATACAAAACAGAATCGAAAAACTGTTAGTTTTGTAGAACAGGTTTTGCAAAACGAACACTAAAACAAATTCCTCATGTGTTCTATGACTTTATTTATGTGGAGAAGTTGTTATTTTTTGCTAATCAAACGGATTAGAAGCAAGAAAATGAAGTCACGGAGTACATATGCGATAAAACCCACTTTTAAAAGGAGATGTATTTTTTTTTTTGGAAATGCTAACAACTTTGTTAATAATGATAATAATAATTTAGTTTTTTTGAAATTTTGTTTTATCTAAAAATCATGGTGTATTTCGGTTAAATCCTCAAATTTTAGACTGGTTAATTTTGTAAACCGTGCTATAGGAATAAAAGGATATAGAAAATTTATACAAACACTATCAAAATAATGATGAGTGGAAACTACGGTAATACTATAATACTAGATCAAAACAACTATGATTTATCTACAGAAACCATTGGTACATTCATTTATATTTATATTATTTTATTTTGTCATTAAGATGTAGTTAAGTATTGTGGTGTTGTTTTTATTTATTGTAATAAAAACAATTATTATAATGTAATAGAATATGCATATTACCGTATATAGGCTACCACAAACATTCTAAAAAAATAAAGATTATTCCAAACCCAGATAGCGTCCTGCAAAACACATTTCTTCGACAAAATTACAAAATTTGTATTACAATGGAGCCAGTCGCACGAACTCTCATTCAAAGTATCTTCCTTCTTTCCTAGGCTTAACTAATGCCCCCGCCCCCACATCCGATAGACTTAAAATCGTAGGGTTGCTATTGTGAACTACGATTGACTACAGTTACGTGCTGAGAAATGAAGAAGGTGGTCGTTTTAAGCAAAGATTCTCATCATGCTGTACTATTTACTCCGTTCCAATTATTAATAGAGTCTATTAAAATGCAATTTACCAATCTTCAAAATGAATTGAAATGTATAAAGATTAAATGCCTACCGTTTCGTCTTTCTAGATAATGATCAAATAGCGAGGTGAAATTTTATTGAAAACGGAATTCCAATACAACAGAAGATACACATAGCTCAAGACATTATAACTATTGCTTGATAACCTTTTCTTTCAAATAATGTTTCAATATATACATTTGATTTGGATTAGTATGGCCCATTGTTTATTTTTAGAAACATTGGTGGTATCCACACGATAACTATTGTTACGTTAAATTTCGATGGAATAGGCCTATTAATAAGAGGTACAGATTTACACCCGAGCGATAAAACCGAAGAAATCCGATAGGAATGGGTCTGTTCTGACCAGAACAGGTAAAGCTTGTACGCCTGCGCAAATAGGGCATGCACTTCTTGCGGTTGTATCACATTTTTAGTGAGCACACTTCCACCCGTAGTACTTCACTTTAACATTTCGGTTTGGAACGGCTAACGATCCTGCAAAGTCTGAGGTTTCACCATCCTTCTAAATTGTATAAAATCCACTCATCTATAAAATGTGCATTACCTTATAAATTTATCAACGTTCTCTTCTGAGCAACCTCATGCGTGTATTTATCTGCTTTAAAATTTGCTTCATGTTGTTATTTTCTTCTAAAACTGACCGACAGAAAAGTCGGTATGGCGTCTTGTAAGATGAGATTAAATTCGAGCGCGGTTCTCTTTAGAGAATTACGCCTTTACAAAAATATTTTTTTAAACAATCAAGTACAGGGGCAGATGCAGACTTTTGGAAAAAGGGGTGGGGGAAGGATCAAAGTTTTAGGGGGTCCGGGGCATGTTCTTTCTGGAAAGTTTGATCTTTAGATATCCAGAAATGGCCTCTAAAATCTTTTCTTTCGATTGCTGGATATTTTTGTTTTATAGACAATGTTAATATTATTGGTATATTTTATTTTCCGGTGGTGGTGG
>JAOTQE010111409.1:0-13187 GCA_025631205.1 Nesometra sesokonis
TATATTATATTATTGAGATATATATTTTTGTTTCTGCGTTTTCATACATGATAAATTGATATGTGGCAGAGCCAAGCCAAATGAGACATAAGTCGAAAAATTGAAAATTGAGGTTTTTATGGATTATAAAACTACACATTATTATCTTTAACATACAAAAAAATCAGTTTCATACGATGTTTCCTTGCGAAGTTATGAACAATCAAAGTCTGAGCATTCAAAATGTAAGTTTTGAGAAAACTGCATTTGAAAATTGTTGTTGCTGTATACATTACATAAGCAAGGGCATTTTAAATTGCATTTTAAAAACACTTTTGATCATATATCTAAAAAAATTAAGGTAGTATGAAAGTTGAATGCATGAACTGTATAATTTTGATATAAAATAAAATTTGAAAAAATTTACCATTTTTAAATTTCTGCCTATTGTGGAAAACTAGCATTTGCGACTTATGTCTCATTTGACTTGGCTCTGCCACATATGTTCATATCTTTTGGTCTACTTATCCAATGAATGTCATTTAAAGTTTAGATTGCAGCTTATATTGTTATCTACCAGAAGGTATCAATAATTAAATTTTGGATTTTTCTATGATGAGACTCGTTTTATGGTGAAAACTTATATATAACCTTCAAAACTTGGTGGTGAGCTTTCACCAAAATTACACCAGTGTCAGTACAATATAGACTACATATTCTTGCGAACTGCTGTTACTTTCACATTTAACTTGGGTACTGTTCCTGGTTTTCTGCGTCTCTGCTGTTCAGGAACATTCAGTGATGTTTCCCTCTATAGTCTGGTCTTGAAGTCACTAAACATCATCAGAGCAGGCTAGTAATATGTTCTGATACATCATCTTGTTCTTCTGTCCATCTTTATTTACCTACTGTTGTGTTAATATTTTGTCCCTAAATATCTTTTTATTGATTTTGACATAAGAAGCAAAACATAAGTACAAATTGTCGGCTTTTATTAACTGTCTGATTTTTTTTACCATAATTATGTTCTCACATAGAAGACGATGAGTGTATAGGCAATGTCTTTTTTTTGTGATTCTTTCTATGATTTTAAAGTGTTTGTACGGGAAGGTTATTTTTACCTTATTTTGAAAGCACAATTCCACAAAATGGCCACCAGGCTACTTTTACAAATGGTATCCTAAGATATCATTGAGATTAACAGGAACTGTGGCCTTATGGTAGTCAACATGTTAAGTCACTGGTGGGGGGGGGGGCACTTGAGACAATGACGTTTCAATTAGAGCTTTGAGGACCAATTTTTGCTGCAAATTCACCTCTAAAAAATATTAGCATAATACACATTAATAACCACTATAATTGGAATAATTGAAATAATTATGATCATTTTTTCCAATGATTGTAATATTTTAAAACTGAAGAGGTATTAAGTAGACATTTCAACCTCAAGTTTAAAAAATAAACATTGTATCTTGGATCAAGTCCAAGAAATCTCCTATTTGAGGTGACAGCTATTAAATTACCTTTGAAAGATGCAAATGTTTTACTCGATTAGAACATAGTTGAATACGAGTAAGGAGTATTTTTTTATATTTATGGAGAGTAGTAGTAGTTTTTTCATATTCACATTAATTTCAATAACTTGGATTCCTAGAGCGGCTTTTGAAAAACAGATAGAATGATTGGAATCAACATTGCATCTCGGATTGCATGTATCATTAGCATTTTGCTAGTCATCTAGTGTTTTTAGAATTCAGAGTTTTGCGCAAACTGACATACCACCAGTGGATAAAAATCGGATTTACCCCGTTTCTTTTTCAGATTTTCGCCCGAACTGGCCCTAATTTAAGCAGGGGACACCCAAATGTAACAAATTTAACACCCATAAATTTAATCTTAACATCTTAAATGTAAGAACATACTGTACATAAAAAAACCAGACGTTTGACATTTCCATACTATTCCTACCTTGAGATGTTTGATTCTTGACGAATGTCTTAATCAACGTGTCTGTGGTTTGAGTGTACAATGAGAGGGCATACCGCAAGGACTGCAGCTCTTCACTTCGCTCTAAGAAGGCCTTCCTGAGACCACTACCAGATGCATGGAAATACGACTGTATTTTTAAAAGAGTAAAATAATGATTATTACATGACACCTAGATATATTCCTGCAATCTGATTGGCCAATTTCATGGTGACATCATGAATCATGCAATTTTGGATCCATTTACTGTGCAATTTTTTTTTTTCTACAAGAGTAGATTTTTATTAACTGTCTGATTTTTTTTACCATAATTATGTTCTCACATAGAAGACGATGAGTGTATAGGCAATGTCTTTTTTTTGTGATTCTTTCTATGATTTTAAAGTGTTTGTACGGGAAGGTTATTTTTACCTTATTTTGAAAGCACAATTCCACAAAATGGCCACCAGGCTACTTTTACAAATGGTATCCTAAGATATCATTGAGATTAACAGGAACTGTGGCCTTATGGTAGTCAACATGTTAAGTCACTGGTGGGGGGGGGGGCACTTGAGACAATGACGTTTCAATTAGAGCTTTGAGGACCAATTTTTGCTGCAAATTCACCTCTAAAAAATATTAGCATAATACACATTAATAACCACTATAATTGGAATAATTGAAATAATTATGATCATTTTTTCCAATGATTGTAATATTTTAAAACTGAAGAGGTATTAAGTAGACATTTCAACCTCAAGTTTAAAAAATAAACATTGTATCTTGGATCAAGTCCAAGAAATCTCCTATTTGAGGTGACAGCTATTAAATTACCTTTGAAAGATGCAAATGTTTTACTCGATTAGAACATAGTTGAATACGAGTAAGGAGTATTTTTTTATATTTATGGAGAGTAGTAGTAGTTTTTTCATATTCACATTAATTTCAATAACTTGGATTCCTAGAGCGGCTTTTGAAAAACAGATAGAATGATTGGAATCAACATTGCATCTCGGATTGCATGTATCATTAGCATTTTGCTAGTCATCTAGTGTTTTTAGAATTCAGAGTTTTGCGCAAACTGACATACCACCAGTGGATAAAAATCGGATTTACCCCGTTTCTTTTTCAGATTTTCGCCCGAACTGGCCCTAATTTAAGCAGGGGACACCCAAATGTAACAAATTTAACACCCATAAATTTAATCTTAACATCTTAAATGTAAGAACATACTGTACATAAAAAAACCAGACGTTTGACATTTCCATACTATTCCTACCTTGAGATGTTTGATTCTTGACGAATGTCTTAATCAACGTGTCTGTGGTTTGAGTGTACAATGAGAGGGCATACCGCAAGGACTGCAGCTCTTCACTTCGCTCTAAGAAGGCCTTCCTGAGACCACTACCAGATGCATGGAAATACGACTGTATTTTTAAAAGAGTAAAATAATGATTATTACATGACACCTAGATATATTCCTGCAATCTGATTGGCCAATTTCATGGTGACATCATGAATCATGCAATTTTGGATCCATTTACTGTGCAATTTTTTTTTTTCTACAAGAGTAGATGTTAATGTTTTTCGCCAGGATTTTAATTTTGAAGATGTAGGCTAGCTAGTAGCTAGGCCTTGGTCGCCAGTACGGCAGGCCTAGCTACTAGCGGTAGGCTAAGCCCTGACAAATTTGTACTTACAAGTAATATATATATTGAATGATAATCATACTATTAAATGCCTATTTTCGGGGATACCGCTCAAACAAACTTTTTCGGTACCCCCTCAAAGGCATTACATATTATGTAATTATCATAGATTTATTATTTACGGCTAGATGGTGAACTTCCACAGAATACATAGCCCCAAACCAATCAAATCAGGTTATGTTCTAACGCTGTTGCTATGTCGAAATTGGGCATGCGCAATATTTCATAGAAGTTTCAAATTTATCAATAAATTAGTAAATTTAATCCAAATCTAAAAACATTGACAACATAAAATATGTGTGGCATATGTAAATAATTTGTATAAAAAAAGAAAAAAAAACTTATTACTTAACTTGCATGCTTTTGACGTAGCTGGACGAAATCAAAATAGTAGGTGCCTACATGGGACTATAATTCTACAGTGTTAAGTTCACCATCTAGCCATAAATAAGAAATCTATGAGATGCCTACATGGGATTGCAATTCTACAGTGTTAAGTTCACCATCTAGCCATAAATAATAAATCTATGAGGTGCCTGGGATTGCAATTCTACAGTGTTAAGTTCACCATCTAGCCATAAATAATAAATCTATAAGGTGCCTACATGGGATTGCAATTCTACATTGTTAAGTTCACCATCTAGCCATAAATAATAAATCTATGAGGTGCCTACATGGGATTGCAATTCTACAGTGTTAAGTTCACCATCTAGCCATAAATAATAAAACTACGAGGTGCCTACACGGGATTGCAATTCTACAGTATTAAGATCACCTTCTAGCTATAAATAATATATCTATGATATTATCTATAGCACAAACCTTGATCTTGTCCAATGCTGTGTCCACAACTGCACACTGCTTGGGTGTCAAGTTCTTGCCTTCTTCTTTGCCCATGTCCTGAAAAAGAGGGAAAAACCAAGAATTAAAAAAAAAACCCTGTGCTTACGAGAAACACAAATCAATAATATTAATCAAATCAAGTTTTTTAATTTGCTACTATATACATGATAGAATGTGGCAGAAAGTGGATTCAACATTAACTAAAAATACAAGTAAGAAAAATACAACTGGACTTCCACAGCTATAAATTAAAATATTACAGATACGATTCACTGAGTTAGCCAATGCTATGGAACAATATACTAATTTTAGCTACTACTAACACAAGGAGGAAAACATACGAACAACATTAGTTTACTAAAATTGTAACACCACAATCAAAGCACATTAATAACAGTAGTTTTAATATTATGCAAGGTAACAAGGTAATACTGCAATCATAGCTCAATGTTATGTTTCAATGCTCAATAAATAAATCAATAAATAAATCAATAAATAAATCAATAAATAAATCAATAAATAAATCAATTTATGGCCACAAGTTGAAATATTATCAATTGTAAATCAAGTTTTACTATAAAGTCGACCTTCTCATTTACGAACTTCTCATTTTACAAACACTATTCAGTCAAGGACGTTATTAAAATAATAGCCAATGATGCAATTATCCGATAATTTATCAGATATTTTTTTGTTTTTATATTTTTTCCCTCCTAGTTCATTTAAACAACTTCTTTTAACAACAAAAAGCACAGAATAAGCACAAGTAAGTGTTTTGGAGGCCTTCCTTGACCAGTTTTCAAGAACTTTCTCATTTACAAACACCTTCCAGCCCGAGGGGTATGTAAATGAGAAGGTTGACTATATTTTATCCTTGACTGGTGATGTGTAACTCCTCAGCCAATCAAATTGATGTAGCCGATTAGCGAGTTTTAATTGGTGGGATGTTTATGTTTCTCAGCCAATCAGATTGAAGTAGTAGCTGATTAGTAAGTTTTCCTTACTGTCTATGTTTCTATAAAGGGGCGTAAGAGTTCAATTCTTGACTTACAATTGCTGAATATTTTTTGTTATAAATATACCTTACTTTCCGAAAGGGGGAGCAGGTCCGGCCTCCATCAAAATCCGCCCCTGAAATTGGCTTGTCATTACTTCTTGGCATCAAAATGGTATTACATTATTATAAATATACCAAAGGGATTTACTACTTAACATCATTTACTGCAACTATATCATTTTAATGTATGCATATACCAACAAGTGTACCATACTCGTATGATTAAGTGCTTAGGGTTTACAAAATTTTAGATTTTTTTTGAGGGGTTACTATTCAAATGGAGCAAATTTGCAAATGGGACGGATGTGAAAACTGATGCAAATTTAATTGAATGTAAAAGAAGAAACGAGGGATAAAATAAAATGATAGAGATGCATACTTTATGAATAACATTGCATAGGTTGGTGAATGCTTGTTGAAAACTTTGGGAGCACTTATTATGTTGGTGCTTATTTAAATGCGATACAAAGTTAAGTTCACAGGTGTATTTTTTAAGAGGGGTGGTTAAGGTGCAGTAAAATCCTTCTTAAAGTTATGGATCTATTTTTGCATAAATACTGTAGCTTATTAAAATGAAAAAGGTAAAATTAAAAACAGGTTATTTTAAATATTTAATCATTGATAAAGGATATGCTCAAGAAATATTAGTTATAAAGTTTACTTGGCATGCTGTAAATAATTGGCAAAGGTACATATACAAATTGTGTTTTGAAATGTTTCTTATTTTTATTAAGCTTTTAAGTTCATATTATTCATAATGCTAGCTGGGTTAGTGTGATATTTAACAAAAACAAATGATACTGGAAAAAATATTCAAGGTATAGGGGTTGATATGGAATGATATTCAGCAAAAGTTATTTCACATTTGTAAACAATGCATTTTCATTCATATTAAAATATCAAGATAAGGGTGGCGTGGCTGAAGGACACTTTTCTGTAAATGGGAACGATTTAAATTAAATTAATCAAAAATTAAATGAAAACAAAAGGCACAGCACACAGAAACAGCACTGATATAGATCAGCTTATATAATTGCATAAACTGTTTTTTTCATCCACTAAATTTTTCCCACAGAGCCCATTTTTCATTCATCCATATATTTTTATATACTGGCATAGTTACAAATTTCACATACACTGATATTTTTTGAAATCTGCAATTACATAAACTGATCTATTTCGCTAGTACCACGAATTATCACAAAGTCCACAAGATATGCAAATGCTATTCAAATGAAATGCAAATGTATGCAAATCAGTGTTTACCAGAGCCGTGGTTAACCACTTGTTACCCTCGGCGTGCTGAGCTAACTTCCGTGCCACCGTGTTATCCTGACCCGGTAATTTGACTAACGTATTTGGATTGAATGAGGCTAATATAGAGTTTTTCTATAGGCGGCAGTCCAAGAGAAATAAAAGTTAGATTTAGCAATTAAACTTCTAGGTGATAAAATATATATAGAATTACTTATACAAAAGGGTACTTCTAAAAACAAAATGTTTATGAAATGAGAAAATCTTAACCAAACACCGTTACCCGTCCATGTTGCAACATTTGTTATATATTAACCTCTGGATAACATAATTAAACAAGTTAAATGGGTATAATATTTTTATAGACTATTATACCAAAAAGCACTGAAATTTAATGTGAAAGCCATTTAAAAATATAATTTAATGAGAAAAAGAAAAATAGGGTAATTTCAAAGACAAGAAATTGATTACAAAATTCAAATTTTATTTTTCAAGCATTGAAATTTGCAACTATATAATTGTGCCCAAAAACCAAGTATTAATATAATATATAAAATGAATTTAAAAGACTATTAAAATATAAAAACCCATAAAAAAACATTATTTATAGTTAAAAAATATAATAAATAGATACATGATTTTTGACATCTTGAAGCCTACAATTTAATGCTAAAATAATTGAAAATATTCTAATAGAATTTCATCACAATTCTTAGTATATATTTAAACTATGTATTTTTGAAATTCTGTTTGTGTGTTAGGATGGGAAAAATTAATGTTGTCAAATTTTAATTTTTAAGAAATATTTTTCATATACCTGGTCCTACTCTGTGGACACAGTCAACAATTACTTGTTGGTAGCATAGTACTACCAAGTATGCTCAGTGAAGGGCACAAACTATGCAGTATACAGTTGTCTATGTTTAAACTAGCAGCAGTTAGTAAAAGCCCCTGATAATGTCATGTCTGGGAGACAACGAAAGCACTCACCATGCTTCAGTAAACCATGTCACTTAGTCTGCATTGACGAAACAACTTTAACTGTCATAGGACAGAGGTGCGCCACCTAAAATAGGCAAAGCTGCGCCTTCTTATAATACTATGTGCACACCCTAAAATTGACTCAAAAAATTTAGATAACAGCCAATAACACATAAAACAGTGCAAATAAGTTTGTTTTAATGGCGAATGCAGCCACAGCGATCATAAATAGTGTACCAATAGCCTCGCCCTGTAAAAAAATTCAATGTCTACAATTTTAAACTTTTCATTGCCAATGTTAGCTAAGGAAACTCCCTCTATCTAAACAACCTGTGTCATTACACCAGAAAATGCCTTGTGATTTTACACTTAAGCCATCAGTCAAAACAGTACAATGATAGAATATTTCTTATCAAGAATAGACAATTAACAGAGTCAAAAGGTTACAACACTCATTACTTAAGGCAGAACGTCAAACTAAGCTACTCTCTGAAAACAAATAGCATAATCAATTTTTCTTGTCAGCTAATAACATAACATGAATAGGGAAATAATTATCTGTACAATTGTTTTTTATTATTAATTAATCATTAATTGTACGATACATTCTCGCATATATGTGGCAAAGCCAAACCAAATTAGGGATAAGTCATAAAGCTAGGTTTCCACAATAGGCAGGAACAAAAATAAATGTTTGTTTTTTTACATTTAACTTAATTTCAAAAACATGCTACATTAAAAATATTCAGATATATGATCAAAAAATGTTTAAAAAATGCAATTTAAAATGAACTTGCTTAGTCACTGTATACTGCAATTTTTAAATGCAGCTTTCTCGCATTTTGATTGTTCATAACTTCGCAAGGAAACATCATATGAAACTGATTTTTTTTGCACATTTAGTTTCATAATTTATAAATAATTCAATTTTCAATTTTTTGACTTATTTGCTCCTTTGACTTGGCTTTACCATGTGTGTAAAAATATATTTTACTTGAATCTCTTCCAAGTTTAAAAGACATCATTGTTTTTTTTAGGTTGACCTTATTGTTAAAGAGAGCTGTAGTAAAAGACAACAGTCAACAGTCATGGAATGACTACCCTTGGACTGTTTGGCTTTTTGGATTGTTAAAGCTAAATTTTTATACCTTGTTTCACATACTTTTGTGCTGAAAGTTAAAACTTACTCAAATAATATGTGCATTTATTATCGTTGTAAGTAAGACCAATTTTTCATATTGGCACTTTTTCAAAAAGTGACAAAATGTATTTAACTCTATGCTTAAAAACCCATAAAAACAAAACAACAAAAAAAAGTGCCAGAAACCAAATAAATTCCTCCTAAAAACCCATTGTACTTACACGATTGACGATAAAAACAACTTTATTCCATGATGTAAACAAAAATAAAAGAATCATTGATCCTATGAAATTGCTCAAACTGTATCCATTGAAAGGGTAACTCCGGGATTAAAATTTCTATGGATACACTTATAGAATAATTAGTTGACAACATTTCACAAAATTCCACAATGATATAATGAAGGAAAACACTTTTTAAGTCAAAAAGTGGGTCTACTACTCATATTACAAAATGCAAATATGAAAATTACAGATTTTGAAAGGGCTGTGTTGGAAAACCATATAAAAAAAAATCACATTAAAATTACCCGTTGGCTGATCTTTCCATTTTTGCAAGTTATATTTGTAAAGTGATTTTGGTTTTCAAGCACCACCTTTTCAAAATCTCTAATTTTCCTAATTACTGTATAATCTGAGTAGTAGACCCACTTTTCATTTCGGACTCTCTTTTCAACATGTATTTCGGCATTATATCATTGTCCAAATGTTATGAAATTTTGTCAGTTAGGTCGCAACTACTTGTTTTATAGATTTATCCATAAAAATTTTAATTTTTTTACAAATTTTAATTCACCCTTTAATATAGTTTCACAGTTCAATAATTGATAAACAGCACATTTTATACATTTTGGCACAATACAGGTTAAAAAGAAAATTAAACTTTTAAATGAAAACAATAAAACAAAAAGTAATTGGTTAGTATAGGAATAATTGCAGGGATTGCTATACAAACTTTATTAACATTCTTCTTAGAAAATTCTTGAAATTAAACCAAAATCATGTACACTAGCAACAGTAATCATCTACAATGGAAGCATAACAGCATTACTCATATGTTGATTTGTTTACGGCATAGTACGGTGTCTGCTATTGGTCTACAAAATGGAATTCTAACAGATGTGACCAATGGTATTTCATTTTAGACTATTTTTTTTGCAATTTTTTAAAGCTCATATAAGACGCGTACACATGCAAATTGGTGAAATGGAATGTGGAATTTCATTGCAACACCTTCAACAGTATAGGAACATCCCACAGACATAATTTGGCAACCAAATATAATATGATACATCTTTCGAAAATGTTGCATGTACATGGTTTAATTTGAAAAATTCACTTACTATTATATTTCCAACTAAATGAAATTATTTCATGTCATTTCTTTAAGGAGTTTTTAATTTGCAAAAGCTAACACCCAGGAATTATGTTAATTAGGTAAGATAAGGTCATGTCATGACCTCTAAATGCAGTAAGTTTAGTGTTATTCATCCAGCAGAATTCTTTGCTTTTGAACACATGTAAAATAATTTTGGGTATGTTTAAACTCACTTAGCTTAAAGTAGCTTTATGCCAATGAAGTGGCCTTATTAGTGCCAGTGATAAGGACCAGATTAACAAATGCAAATGAGCTAACTCCAGTATTGATTAAGTGACCTTGTATGATGACAAATATATTTTTACAAAATTATTAAAATGCTGTCATAATCACTAAAAACTTTGAAATCGATAAACATCAATGATTTTATCATTTTTATTGACAATGACATCATTTGATTTATAAACAATGTTTTTATCATATACACAATTAAGGTTTTTCCTGTCGTCTTCTGTCTATTCTAGCATAACTATTTCTCCAATTTTGATAAATATCTATATTAAGAACTTCGTTTTATAAATTTATCCTTGGTCGTTATCATCATAGTATAGTGCTGAATGTACTTAGTAATGTAACTCTTCTCTTTGAAAAAAATAACTCTTTTAACATGGTAGATAATGGTAATGACAAGGTAGATAAAGGTAGTTAACAGTGTTAATCCCATAAAGACTACCATATCAAGGAATACTACCAAGGATATGGTCTGCAATGCTCTATAAGTGTACATAGGAAAATACAGCAATTATTTAAAAAAAGCCCTTAAGGCATTAATAACATCAACATACTGGGTAATTATATACTACCTTACTAAGTAGTTCTCTGTGGTGCTAGGTAGATATCCTTAGTAATTTAACATGGTAGATCTACCTAGTCAGAGGGTGTTATTTTTTTTAGGGTTAGCTTGCAAATCATAAACTCCTTAATATAATTAAAATAAATAAATATCATGAATATAACTGAAATAAAAATAAATTACTAATCATTAATTTGTAGCGGATGCATTTGGTTCAGAGGGCAGGAAACATTTATACAATTTCATATCAATTACTTTTCATTACTTGGTTGTTAGCTGAATATTTTCAGTTATTCAAATATACCAAGAATTTTACGAACATTCCAAACACAAAACAAGAATACTTATTGTTTTACTCACCGACATATCAGACATAGGTGGCAGCACAACAGTTTTTTCGAGATTAGTCATTGAGATTTTCCAAATCTCTTTTAATAGTTTCTTCAAGACTGTTTTCTCGCAATTTTGGTTTAGATCCATGAGGCTGTAAAGGAGAGGGAATAGAATTAGTTGACTACGCCGCCGACGTGATGATGAATACGATCATGATAAATGCAATGATGATGTTGATGATGATTATGATGACAAGGATGGTAATAACAATGATGATGATGATATGATGATGATATGATGATGAAGGTGATGATGATGATGATGATGATGATGATGATGGTGATGATATGATGATATGATGATGATGATGATGGTTGTGGTGATGGTGATGTTAAAATTCAAAATACTTGTTTAGTATCAGTTCGAACATGATGCATGGGATAAAAACATAATATATGATGAAAATACTTATATTAAAACATATTTGATGATGAAAATAATTTTATTAAAACATACTTTTCATCTAGGAGACCAACGAGTGGACAAAGTACAGAATCAGCTTCCTCTTGCACGATGCTTCGCTGACTGGGTTGACCCAATGCGACATTGCCCTGACCTTTGATCTTAGCAAGTATTACGCTAAACTCCTCAATTTTTGCTTGAATTTGTTTTTCCAAACTTAAAGATAAATAGTAAAAAAATCAATATGAATTAATGTATAAAATCAAAATTGTTGAAAGAGTGAAAAGTTCATCTCATCTGTTTTTCAACGATATAATTTTCAACTTGACTATCTTGCCTACTTTCATTAAACCAGCTCCCGATAACATCAGTCTCGTGTTAACCAAGCCTAGCACAGAGGATCACTCACACCAAAAGTATGGGCGTGTTCTTATTTATTAAATTTGATAAAGGAAAAAAAAATCTTATTTGCTATTATTTTGTCAGTTTTTCAGCCTCTTTGATTTTGTATTTGTCATAAATTTATCAGTATGTCATTTTTGGGGATAATTTATAGGAGGTGCACATAATACTAGGTGAGAGACAAATGTACGTTCATGATTAAGTGTGGGGATGGGGGATGGAGGTTGCAGCATGTGGACCAATCCACATCTTGATAAACCCCACTGGTTAGAGAGACATTCTACAAACTTTAGAAAACAGAATCACCCCTTTCACACAGAACTGTAAACTGGGAATATTTCAGTAATTTGTGAATGCCGGCTTGTGTGTGAAAGGGTACTTTCCCTTCAATGCCGACATAGTCCCGGCATTCTTTAGACTGCCTCAGACCCTTATTACCGTTATATTACTGTCATTGCCGAATGTGTATGAAAGATTCCACAGTGTAATGCCTGCTACGCAGGTCAAAGTTGGGAACCTGTACTATTAAGACTGCCAAATTTACAAGTATCACTCGGACACTTTCACACCGTCATACTGGAATTTGATCTTCTTTGTGAAAGGGTTTACATTCTATGCTCACGCTAGCCATTCGCCGAGTTGCCAATGGCTACTAGAATTCTCATTTGGCGCAACTAAAAATGCCCTTTTTCGCCAAATTGGCAAAAACCAAAATCTTCAAAAATGGGTTAGATTTGGTCAACCTTTCGTCCGGGTTCCAGAGAGGCTAGGCTATTGATCAACAACCATCGCGGTCCATCGACAACATAAATCACAATTAAAAACTTTCTATAAACATTTTTATTGTTTAAAATTCTGATATTAGGCTACGGGCTTTCCAACTATCGCGCG
>JAOTQE010111420.1:0-13186 GCA_025631205.1 Nesometra sesokonis
TATATTAATCTGGCTTAGGTTATTATACGCAGTAATTAGGCCTAGGTTTTAATCAAATGACAATATTGAGTATCAAACAGAAATCTCTGATACTAAATAAAGCAGCTATATGATGGTCAGTACTAAATTTGAAACGTGAAAGGTAGGCGTCTTGACCTTTGATGATAAATGCCATATTTTTAAATCATTATTTTACAATGATTTTAATCACAATATATTTTGGATTTCCGTTCTATAGTTATTTTCTTTACTTAAGATTTTTTGTATTTAAAAAATCAAACATTTACTAACAAATTTAAAATGTTCAAATAGATAGATAGAGCACACCTTATCTAGGGGCGGATCCAGGATCCACCGAAAGTGGGGGGGGGCGCAATTTTCCATTCCGATGGGCGTGGTCGTTAAGATTTTTCTAGCGAGCAAACAAAAAGGTCATTTCCCAATTTTTGTTCCTCTGGTACCGCATTTTAGCCGTATTTTGGGTTTTTATTGTACATTTTTGATCCGGCGCACCTAATATAAGGGGGAGGGGGCGCAACTACGTTTTGACGATAATAGGGGGGGGGGGCTGCGCCCCCCTAAATCCGCCCCTGTTATCATCTTAATTACTAGACCTAAAGCCTTAAAACATTGTATGAATCATAGCATTAACTCTTCCAAAGTATGCTCTCGTATCACTCAAGCAACGTTAAGTCTGACCCGGGACTATTTTACTGTCACCATAGGATATGCTTTGTCCATCACTACTCCTATGAATGAATCCGTCTAGTCGAGATCATGCACGTAATGTCAAGACCTAGTCTTGGTTCAAGACGGTGATTCGGTTTAATTCGTGAAAGACGATTAAATAAGGCACCCATTGCGTTCCATAGCAGGTGGATCGTCAGACATTTCTGACGTTTAAATCACGGACATCACGACGACGTTTATAACGACCATGGAGCTTGTAACGACAAACCTCACACCACTAAAACTTTATCATCCGTTGGTGGCACACTTCATTAAACACTTAAAATAATATAATAGACTTGGAGCAAGTCCAGTCAAGACCCATAGTATCGCTCGTTTCCTTTCAGCATGGTTCGGAAATGTATCTCATATACAAACTTACTAAGATAAAAATTGTAATAAGACGCGACATTTTCCCAACTAAGCAACCAACAGACTGACTGCCCAAAAAGCCCTTTCACGGTTTCAACTGCGCATGTGCGTTACCAAGGTGAAGCCAGATCAAAGTATAATGCAGAACCGTTACTTGTGATTGGTTGGTTGGAAGTTTTCGTTGCTTTGACCTCAGTCACACACATTCGCAGGTGAAACCAAGTGCTTTTTAACCAATGATCAGCAGGTACGCACTATATTGCTAATAAACTGTCTGCTACCTGCTAAATTTTAAACTAATTGGATTTTATTAGATCTTGAAGAAATAGGATACTGAACTTAATGGAAACCGACTAATGGGACAACTAACCAAATGAGTGGCGCTATAGCCTGGCTGTTAACGTGCTTGCCTTCCAATCTCGAGATCCCGGGTTATTAGACCCTGACTGAACAATAGGTGCTTTCCCACGACCAAACAGCGCACCTCCCCTGATAATGAGACTTTGTTTAGAAATCATGACCTAAGATCTCATTTTGTAAATGGCGAGAACATTCGATGTTGGGTTTGGAACGAACTAAATAAAAATGATGACCGAAACACATGACCGAATTCAGAACTAAATTGTTACTCAACCATTATCAAAAAAAGTTTCCATACAATCAATAATATCAAATACTAATAATGGATGGAGACTCCCATTAAGGCTATCGTGAGCCTCTAGGATGAGAACCACCACAAATGACCGAGAAACTGTCTGTTAAATTTCAAATTTCAATTGGACTATTAATAATAATAATAATAATTTTTATTTGAAACTTCACTTTTGAATCAGTGGCACACGGTAACTGTGCGTTCAGAAAAATAACATATATGACAATTTAAACAAAACAATTAAAACCATAACAAATACAAGAACATGTTTAAAATAGAAATGGACATTAGGCGAAAACAACTTTAAAACAACTTATAGTAGTATTAAAAGATTGGGATAGTACAGTATACGTTTAAACTATAAAAATACTTAAAACACTATTAGAAATATTGCGGCAATATACTAACACTAATATAAGTTAATAAAATATCATAGCATTCGAAGTTGAGATTGATAATTGAACAGATTTAAAAACAACCTAGAAATCGATCGCAAAATGGACCGACAGACATATCGGCTGACCAACTACCTAATGAGATTACCGAAAAACATTGTCAAGAAACTCTCTTTTAAATTTTATACCAATTGGAATATTAGAACTTGAAGTAATTTCATATTAAACCTAATAGGACGAACCGACCAACAGGCTGACTATAGAATGACGTAAGCAGATGCTGCGACGATTATGAAAACACGTTTATAGAGGAAAATATGCCATCGATAACCGTGACGTTATACTCTGCTTTGTTACCATACATACCTGATAATTTGTTTTATTGTAACACTTTAGAGACATCAAAATATTGCAATTAGGAACGTCTAATTTCATTAGGAGCTAAAATGTATAGGTGAATTGACAGTACTAATGAAATTGAACTGTGTAGGTGTAAGGAACTTAAAGGTCTAAAAAGTACATTGAAAATCGCCAAGAGCTTACTATTGTACTTAGAACCTAATCGACTACTTAATTTAGCTACATCATACTATAACATTGTAATAACTATATAACTCGAAGTGACACAAATCTTAACATCTCGTTCTAGTTATCTTTTTATACTTATACATGTTAGGTTCCTATTAAATTTTGAGTTGTATTGAAAACTCATCGATCGGGAATTTGTACAACGATCGGCAACTCGTATAATTTTCGGTAACTCGTCAGGGGCGAATCTAAACATGTACTGTGACCTTCGCAAAACCCATGTGAAGAAGCTAGGGGTCCGGGGTCGCTCAGGGCCCCTGTGGTGAGGTACCAGAGTCTGAGGCCGTCTGACCTTGGCAATGGCGAACGGTGCGAAGGTCTGGATCCGCGCCTGCTCGTAGCACGATCTGTACCGTACAAAATGATCGGCAGTTCGTCGATCGGTAACTCGTGACGCAGTTGGCAAAAAGGATCAGTAACATGTAGAACAATCGGTAACTCATGGAATGATCGGCAATTCGTTAGACGATCAGCAACCTTTATAATGATCAACAACTCGTAGAACATCAATAAATCGTTTGGCGATCGACAAATTCTGGAATGATCGGCAAATAGTAGGAACAAAAACTCGCGGGACAATCGGAAACTTATAGAACGATTGGCAACATGTAAAACGATCGGCAATTCAGAGAACGATCAAAAAATCGAAAACTTGTAAGGATGATCAGCAACTCGTAGAACGATCGGTGACTGCTAGGAAGAAATCGGCAAGTTTTAGGACAATCGGCAATTCGTCAATCGGTAACTCGTACAAAATCGGCAATTTATAAGACGCTTGTCTACTCGAAAATGATCGGCAATTTGTATAATGCTCGGCAACAGAGCTGTCGGAGACTCTTGTGCGAACTTCAACTATTAGGACGACATACAGCTCGAGAACAACCGGAAAATCGTAGGACGGTTGACAAATTGTAAAACAATCGGCAAATTTTAGGAATATCGGGAACTGGTGTGACGATCAACATTTCCTAGGATGATCGGCATATCCTACGACGATCAGGAAAGTCGTCGATCAACAACTCGTGGAACAATCGGGAACTCGTCAATCGGCAACTCATAGAATGATCACTAGCTCGTCAATCGGATGCTCGTAGAAGGATCTACAACTCGGTAGGCGATTGGCGACTCGTTAATCGGCAAAATCATACAACGATTGGCACCGCTTAGGAAGGTCGGCATCGTATAATCATTGGCGACTTGAAGTACTGTCGTCAACTCTCCAATCGACAAACCCTAGTACGATCTGTCAACTCGAGAAGAACATGATTGAAAACCTTATGCCGCATTAAAAAAATCTCTAAATAAATAAATAAAAATAAATAAGAGAGCATCGCTAACTTGACATATATTTTAATTTTATTCATAGAAGCGGACGATAGTTGTTACAATAGATGCGACAAATACGACCCTGCCAAGCCATGTCAGTGTGATCGCCTATGCGGAAGTGTCAATGTTGAAGACTGTTGCCAAGATTATACTTTACTTTGTCTTGGTAAGTTCAACCATATTTCCCTCAAATTAGTTAACTGGGTTTCAGGATTACTTAAAAGGAGAGCTTTAGTGATAGAAACCATTACTTAAAAGGAGGGCTTTAGTAATAGAAACCACTAAAGCTCCCTTTTGAATAAATCCAAAAAGGTATTAACTTGACACAATTCCAGATTTTATTTTCAACCATGACCATGTTAAATGGGATTATTTCTTTACCTGACAATACATTAAATTCCATACACCTTCAGGGTTTAATTTTATAAAGCAATTTTCATATTTATATAACAAAATTATTCTCGAAACCCAAAAGGCATTCATTTTACACAATTCCATCAACCATGGCCATGTTAAATGAGATTATTTGTCTACCTGACAATACATTTCATTCCATACACCTTAAGCTTTAATATTATATAACAACTTTTATATTCATATGAGGCTTGACACGGAAAACCACCAAGTTGTAGGAAAATTGAAAATTTAGTTATTGTTACTACCATATTACACTTTTTGTAAGCTTTAAAATGAGGGGTTAATTATAAAAATCGGACATGTATAACTGAAGTTATTGAACAAAATATACAAAACTTTCCTTTGCATTTGTTTGTATTTCCTGTTGTTTATTTGCTTATTTCTCAATAACTTTCTGTGCGACAACTTGGCGGTTTTGCCATGACTAGCCTCATATAAAAAATTATTCTAGAGTCACTTGGGTGAATAAAGATGTACATCTTATTGTACCGTAATCATTTTCAATAACCTACATATGAATGTAATACACAGGGACGGATCCATACAGAGCTGGATAGAGGGGACCCGGTGCCGGATAGAGAAAGCTCGGTGCCAAGTTCCACACCGAAATTCCCCCCCCCCTCCCCAAGACATGTTTTATAAACTGTTTAAAACTGGCTGCTTTTTATGTGTCTGAGAGGCCATGTTCTCGGATAATTTACTGCAAACAATATTTTTTAGGTTAAAATATTATTATCCCAAGCCAAAGGGGGAGGTTGGGTCGAGTCTGCCCTTTGGATCCACGCCAGCGTACTTAACAGAAGTAACAGAAGTGGAAGAACAGGGGCGTGGAACCGTTACGACAGGTGCGGCATCCGCCGTGCCACTGTTTTGCCGTGATACTTTGGTTTAATATTTGTTTAATAGCAAGACCCTTGATGACAGTCAATCAACATTGGGCTGTATAATGTCAATGTGATTGAATAATGCACGACTGGATTTAGACATTAGCTTTGTCCATTCTTTAATACAAATCATTAAAAAATGATAGGTAAATTAATTAAATTGTGACACTTTGTAAAACATTTTATCAGAGCATCTAGAGGTGTAATTCTATGTGTGTTTTTGGAAAACCTCCGCTCCAGCCATGGTGGGGCTGAGGCTATTGGGTTTGTTTTTTTGGCATGCCGATGTGCACCCAACCACCCTTGGACAACACCAAAATTATATCTTTCCATAACTAAGCGAGCTATCGACATGCCGAACTACTAAACCAGAATTATCCACAGAAACCACAATGGAGGAATTTTCTCCATGTAACTACCTAATAAATTTCAATCAAATTGGAAAATTTAGAACTCGAAAATTAATATAATTATACTTAATGAAAATCGAATGCAAAAGGGTCCGACAGACCAACCGATTTACGATACTTTCTTTGTCATTTCCAAAACTTGGAAAAATCTAATATCAGATGAGGAAAAAAATATAAACATAGCCCTAGTTATTTAAAAAATCACATGGGTGGGTGGCGTTTCAGGATTAAGTGACCACGACTACTCACTGGTAAAAACCAAGGACCAGGCGCGAATTCAAGGGGAGGGTGATAACCCGACCCAGCCTCCACCCCTTTTGACCTGGAAGAAAAATATAAACATAGGCCTATAGTTATTTCAAAAATCATATGTGTGGGTGGCGTTTCAGGATTAATTATGTGACCACCTCTACCCACTTGTAAAAAACGAGGACCAGGCGCGGATTCAAGGGGAGGGTGATAACCCAACCCAGCCCCCCACCCCCATTAAGAAATGGACGAATATTATTTTAACTTGAAAGAACGAATTGTTTGGAATAAATTATCTGTAAAAATTGCCTCTCAGATACACAGGAAACGCATCTTGTTTAAAATTGGCCTAAGGAGGACCATAGACCCATAGAAACAATATGAGATTTGGCACTGGGCCCCTCTATCCAGCCTCCGGCCCCCTGTATCCAGCTCTGCTGAATCCGCCCCCGGAGAACATCACTGCCGTGAAACTGTAACCAACTAGAAATGAACACCAAAGGGGGATAAGAGTCCGAGAGGAACACAGAGAAAACCGTGTACTATCTGAAAGTGTATCATAATAAGTCAACTGAGAAATCTTCACCCACCAGTGCAAGGCATACCAGGGTGGATACAGGCTTTTGGAAAAGGGGTTGGCGGTAGACAGTCGAAAGATTTAGTGGGATCCGGGGAAATTCCCCCGGGAAATTTTTGGACTTTAGATATCCGAAAATTGTCTCGAGGGCATAAGGGATCAATTCTTGTCTTATGGTTGCTAAATATTTTTCGTTTAATATTTTATAGACGTTACGAATATTGATATATTTTATTTTCCAAAAGCATGGAGGGCGGCATACATCATTCCACATAGGCCTAATGGGATTAATGAAACGCATTACTAAACAAATCGATCCGACAATAAGACGCGGAAAGCTGTGCACAGTAGCTGTAGTTGCCTGTCTCACAGGCCTTACGGTCTGGTTTATTCACTTTTATTACTAGATCTGTTTAAGGCACTATAGACGTCCCATACTCACTTATTTTAGTTTAGCCGTAACTTACGACGACGGCTAAACTGAAATAAGTAAGTATGGGATGTCAATAGCGCCTTAAACGGAATCAAGCAATAAAAGTGAATAAACCAGATCGTAAGGCCTGTGAGACAGGCTATAGCTGTAGCTGGTCAGTGTCACCAACTGTTCGTGTACTGAACGCCATCACTTTTATTTAGCCAACAAAACCGGGCTAGTATTCCTATTCTACAACCGCCTATACAAGGCGATTGAAGAATAGAGTGCGGCTACTGATCCAACTATACAAGCAAGATAGTGATCGAATGAATTGGTTCTGTATCCTGCTTGCTTTTATACTATTAACATCATCTGCTATGCAAATTTCAACGACAGAGTATAGGCCTAGAGATGTTTAAAATGCTTTTAAAAATACTCTTATATAGACCTATATAACTAAATTTATGTTTCTCTCATAGAACTTAGCATAACTTGCCCCAGTGATATACACAGGAAAGTGTCTGCTGGTACGAGTGCAGTGACGGTAACTTGGGAACCAGCTGTAGCCAAATATCAGATAGAAACATCAATCAGTCCGATCACAGTAGAAAGTACGAGAACCCCAGGTGACTCGTTTCCAATCGGTTCGACTGTGGTACATTACACTGCAACAGATGTTGATGTTAGAACTGTGAACTGCTCATTTAAAGTTACGATCGAAGGTAAGACTTTAAGAGTGAACTAAGAAAATAAACAAAATAATCGCGTAAAGATGGTAGAATGTTACAAGATTCAAGCAGCACAGGCGCGGATCCAAGGTGGGGGGCGCAGAGGGGCGCCCCCCTATTATCGTCAAAACGTAGTTGCGCCCCCCTTATTTTAGGTGCGCCGGGTGCAAAATTTACAAGAAAAACCAAAATACGGCCAAAATAGGGTACCAGGCCACCAAAGTGGGCAAAATGGGGAAATAATCTTCTTCTTTGTTTTTTTTTTGCTCGTCAGGAACAAAGTGGGAACCACGCCCACCTGGACTGGAAAAGTGCACCCCCGCCTGCAGCAGGAGCGGATTTAAGGGTTAACAGGTTAAGTCCCCCTCCCATAAATTTAACCTGGGAAATTATTTCGTATTTGAAAAAACGGCTTCCAAATATAACATTAAGGCCGCTAAAGGGGCATAACGACGTAAACCATGGTTAAGTATTGCAAAATTAGATGTTTTTTTGACTTTTAAAGACATTATATAGTACAAACGAAATTCTATGTTTTTTGAATTGGTATTTTGTATTGGAATGTTGGAGAATGCATATCGCTGACAGTGGCAGATTTAGCCCCTTAAAATTGACAAAATATGTTAAAAGAAGTTTTGAATAAAAACAATAGGTCTATCTATTTAGTAAAGCAAGAGTAAACCTATAACCCTTTTTAGCTCCGACTAGACAGAGCTCTAGAATCACCCATCTGATTAAGTAATCGTTAATAATTAAATAAGCAATTAACTGATTTTATTTGGTGATCATCGCTAAAGGTAGAGGGCGCTTTATTTAAAATATCTTAGAAAAGAAAGAAAACAGAAAAATTTCACAACATTTGGACCACGAGATAATGCCGAAAAACGTATTGAAAAGTGAGTCCGATATCAAAAGTGGGTCTACTACTTAAATTGCACAGTGCTAAAGAATAGGTAAAATTAGAGATTAATTTTGAATATGAATTTTGATACGGTTTCCAAACAATCCTTTCAAAATTCATAATTTTCCTATTCTTTACCGTTGTGTAATCTGAGTAGTAGTGTGACCCACTTTTTTATTTATTACTTTAGAAATTGTTTTCATTCATTGCATCATGTCATTGTCCAAATGTTGTGCAGTTTTGTCTGTAGGTGTATCCATAGAAATTTTAATCCCGGAGTTACTGTATCCGTTAAAAAGAATCGAACGCAGGCTTGAGTAATACTTGCAGTTATAAATCAGCCGATTTACCCTCTCGGCTACATGTACGACAACATAATTGAGTTTTAGAAGCAAATAACGGACGGTCGGGACAGTTAGAGGGCGCTTAAATATTTTGACTATACTTTTGCCATTTTCCTGAATGGGATTTAAACCGTGTTTGAATTTAATTGCATGACATTGTTACAAGTCAAACGCTGTGTCCACTTGGATAACTATTGTAGAATAAAATAGCGAACCAAATAAACGACACATAAAGACACTGTATATATGTCCTAGTCAATAAAATAATTTAGAGGGATGGCACAGAGCCGAGGCCCATTGAGATACAAGTACTTGTTAATAGCTAGTTAAAGTCAGATCGAATAGCTGCTACCTGGCCCATCATCGTACACCTCAACGTATTGATTGATTGTCATACTAGTAAATGATAGGCTTATCACAATTGAACTGTGAAGTTCACATTATATTACTTCGTCCATGATCTACCATAATAGTTCCATACACCAATACTTTAATAGATCTACGTTGTATTACCGGATATGTTATCGAAATACAGACACCAATACCGGAAATAGTAGTAGCTGGCTGTGCGTCAACAATGCAGTGGTATTAATATTAGGCTAGGTTGCTGACAATTTCCTTTGAAAAAAACAACACCCTCCAACAAGGTGCATCTACCATGTTAAATTACTAGGAGGATCTACCCAGCATCACAGAGAACTACCTAGTAACTAGGTAGTATATGTGTTGATGTTATTGACATAAGTAATTGATTGACATGGTATCAGTTCTGATTAGTCTGAGGGTCATTTATTAATTGCGGTATTTTCCTACGTACTTGTTGGGTTTTGCTGACCATTTGGTAGCCTCCCTTGAGGGGAGCAGAGCTTATTTAATTGAGATATTTTATGAGTTTTGGTTACAATAGAATAATAATGAGTTTGTGTGGTAGATAGGTAGCAAGGTTAGTGTATGGTAGGCCTAGGTATTACAGGGTTAACCATGTTAACTACCTATCTACATTGTCACCACCATTAGGCATATCTACCATGTTAACAGAGTTTTTTCAAAGGGTTACGCCTATTTATGTTTTCATGAAAAAAATCGTAATATTAAGTGATGAGTATATAGTTCTTATTGCCAAGGCCTAACTAATTTACAGTATTACCCAGTCACTGGACAACGCCTAAAACAATCCATTCTACAACTTTGCAGCTGTAACTACCCCTAGGTGCCCACTTATACCCTATGTGTAAAGAGAAAAGATTTATAGGATGTCTTGCTCAAACACAAACAGACCATAGTGAGTCTCGAACTATCTCTACTTTGTGATTAAAAGTTAGAAATGTTGGCAACCTCTGCGTAAACGTCTATCTCTCCCATGCTCCCACAAACCCGGACACAACAAACTCGAACCTCAAATGACCAACGAACACAAGTCCGAAGGCAAAACTAGAAAAGTCGATATTCCCAATTGTTACTTTATTTATTATAGACCTAGGCCTACCACTTGTTTCTTCTATGTTTGTGTACTACAGTATTCAAAATACTGTAAGATTCGTTTAGATAAAATACAGGAAACAATAGATTATCATTCTTTTGTGTCGTGGTAATATGAAGCGCTGTATGGATAAAGTCGTACATATAGTGGTATTTAACTACAATATCGTACTTATTTTGGCCTGCATACAAATACGTGTTAATAAATCAATTAGATTGAGGCTCTGTGCAATGTTCCGGAACATTGACAAAAAAAAAAAAAAAAACAGCAAAGGCAACAAGTCACAAGGCCAATTATACAAAATATATAATAGATACACTGAAATAAAAAAAACATATTTCTTGATAGAGATGCGGTTTTTAATTTTGTTGTGGTGGATGTATAAATACGAAGTCTTACTGTTAGATAGGCCTAAGCTATATCACGTTTGCGGTACACCAAATGTGTATTCCAAGAAAGAACTTTTGAGAATGTCGACGTTTCAAAAATATACTTTTAGATCGTTCTCAGAACTGAAAGTACAGTATGGAAATGTGGGATAGGCCTATAATAAGTAATTGAAAAGAGACTGTGCAAAGGCTAAAAACAATAGCAAATAATCATAAGTCAATGAGAAAAGGAAGAAAGATTTACACATACTGCAGCTTTTTCTAAAGTACTTTCATATCTGCACTTTCTGGACTATCTGCACTTTCACTCCTGAAGGTGATCAAAGTCTATTGGTCGGAAAGTCAAAATGAGAGGTCCAACCACAAAATGAATCTCATGATAGGAAAATCCAAAACGGTTATTGTAACTAATAGAGCATAATATAAGCTGTAATCTAAACTTTAAATGACATTAATTAGATAAGTAGATCAAAAGATATAAGCATTTGAAGTTTTCATGTACGGAAACCTGAGAAAATCGCCTATAAAGTACTCTAAAAAATAAATAAACAATGACTATACATCTCATAAAATCATCATGAAGGACACCTTTCTGGATGAAAACTAAAAAGTATATTATAGTGTAACATAAGCACATTAGTACCCATAATTAATCAAAACAAAATTTCTCAAAAAATTAAACTTCAGACATGATTTGGTGATTATCTCAGTTTGATCTTACCTACGATGCAAATCATTTTGTGGTGAAATCTCACAAATGTTCAACAGTTCTTTTCAGAGCTATATAATGCAGAGCCAAGCCAAATGAGACATAAGTCGGAAAATTGAAAATTGAGATATTTTTATAGATTATAAAACTACACATTGTTATCCTTAACATGCAAAAAATCAGTTTCATACGATGCTTCCTTGAAGTTATGAACAATCGAAGTTCGAACATCTAAAGTGTAAGTTTTGAGAAAACTACAGTTGAAAATTGTTAATCAGTATACATTGACTAAACAAGGTCATTCTAAATTGCATTTTTAAAACATTTTTTGATCATATATCTGAAAATTGTTAAGGTAGTATAAAAGTTGAATGTATGAACTGTATATTTTAAAAATAAAATAAAATTTGAAAAAATTGACAATTTTAAATTTTGGCCTATGGTTGAAAACTAGCATTTGCAACTTATGTCTCATTTGGTTTGACTCTGCCACATATGTATTTTAATTTGGTTTATTCGATGTTGTGAGACACTTGGTAACTCACGAAAGTCCGAAGACTTCTTTCCATCTGGTGGTTATTGGGCCGTACACCAAGAAAAAAATTCTCTACTGTTTTCCTAAGAGTGCACTGGGATCTTTAACGTGAAAATGAGCCATGTTGTACACTGCACCAACGGCGTATTGTCTCATCCGAAAGACGGTGCGCTAGTAACTTGTTTTTCAACCCCAAGCCAAAACACAAGTTGTGTTTTGATCGAACCGGTTCACAGCACAGTGATTACCACCTGCTAAATCAACTGAGCTAAGGTCACTCCTCAAGTAATGTACCGAAACCTTAAATATATTCATTGATATTTCACCACGCAAATCTTCAAACAGTACGGCATTTTACAAATGTTTGCGTGACGTTTTAACAGTACATTTTAATTTTCCATTTATATAGCTAACTGGTATGTATGTCATCTTGTATTATTATTGTTATTGTTATTTTTATTGTTATTAATGATTGAAAGATTGTGATTAAATACTATTTTTCAGTTGATTATTGCATGGACATTACCTGTGAACGAAATGGAACCTGTGTGAATGGAGAGCATAACTTTACTTGTAAATGTATTAATGGATGGGGCGGTACACTCTGCGATAAAGGTATGATACACATAATGTAAATAACCCTCCAATACTTTCAACTGATATTATTTCATATGTATTTTGGTGAACCAAAACAAGTACTTACTTGCTACTCTTCGACCCAATTCGGTAGACTTGATCACGCAAATTACCATTGGAAAAGTTAAATATGCAACCAAGCCACCAACACACTAAACTGACGTCATATCCGGTGGCCGTTAGAAAGTACATTTCCGGCAAAACATTGTCATTTAAAGTAAACAGACACTTGCATGTCCTGAACCAATTTCGAGTTCAAGTGACGGAGATTGAAGATACTACAAGGTCAAAGTCAAAACGTCAGAGAAAGTATTTCCGGGCGTTAGTAAAATGTGAGGTGTCGTGACATAATGAGTCGTGTTGTACGCCAGGCCAGTAGGAAAGCCAAGTCGCGATTTGACCGTTAAAAGCTCGATTTTCGATTTACTTCCGCATTGGCTTTTTTGAAGC
>JAOTQE010111442.1:8908-38045 GCA_025631205.1 Nesometra sesokonis
CAAAATAATGTTCAAAATAATGTTCAAAATAATGTTCAAAATAATGTTCAAAATAATGTTCAAAATAATGTTCAAAATAATGTTCAAAAATGCAATATAAAATGACCCTCCATATTCAAAAGATCCTGCATTTCAAAATGCACTTTTCGCAAAACTTATTTGATTTATGATTAAAATTCAAATCAGTCAACTAAGTTTTGGATAAATTAGAATAAGGCTAACGATATTGATTACATTAATAGAATCAAATTCTACAAAAATACAGGCCTCTTATTTATGTTAGGCTTTCTATAAATCATAATTTATTACCACTTATAGAGACCACATATAAGGCATAATCATCTTATATTATACTATCCATTATTTATTAAGGAAGTTTTTAATTAACACAATTTCTATATTTTGCATTTATAGGTTAGAAATTACGTGCTAATGTTTAGAACATATAATTTTGTCTAATGAAAGATTACAAAATTTATCCGATAAATTATGCAGCTATATTGTCAATTTTACCACTACCTAATAACATTAATAACCTCACCTTATAATAAAAAAAAAAATTTTAACTCGTTTCCGAGTTATAGGCAATTTAGCACTTCTTAAAATGTGTATTTTAGAAAATTTTATATCCATGTCAGCTTAAGATTGAGGAAAAAACACAACACATTTAATTCAACCTCAGATCATTTATCAGATCTGTGGTTTCACTACATTTGATTCTTCTTTTTGTAATATAAATTAAATAAAATATTACAAAGTGTTTTTTAAATGTTGATTAGACCTATATATATTAGGTTCAATTAGCCAGTCTGTACAAACCTATATTCTAATCTACAGTTATATTGATTTATCGATTGATTGATTGATTAATCGATTGATCAATCAATCAATCAGTTAATCGATCAATCAATCTAACTATAACTTTAGATTAGAATATAGGTTTGTACATATCGATCGATTGATCGATCGATCGATCGATTGATTGATTGATTGATTGATTGATTGATTGATTGATTGATTGATTGATTGATTGATTGAATGTTCGATCGATAGATCGACCGATTGATTGATTGATCAATGGATTGATTGATTGATATAATTGGATGTGCCATAAAAAACACATCTTGTTGCTTTTCTGAATAACCGTCCCGTAGAATTATTTAAAAACTTTCGTTGCAAATGCGACAAAATCATCATCAATATTATTAATAACATTTGACAAGTGTATGAATACACTAAAACTGGGTAATAATTTCCAAATTACCAGATTCTTCTGTTATTGATATTTTAAGTGTAAAATAAGCAGATTATTTACCGTCAACGAAATAACACGCGCGCGTGTGGTTAGGTTTTCTTTTTCTAGATGTAAGAAGTTAGTTTGAGATGAGTGTAAAAGTGGCAAGTAAGTGTCGAAATAGTGTGAGGTATAAACACTCTCAAACTACCAGGTTGTTAAAAATCTCGGCTAGTTATGACCAGATTTAAACCTGGTCATCTCGTATTACACGTAAAAATCAGTAAAGCAGAAGAAATAGAATGCTTGTCACGCCTTCTTTCAGTCATTCTGGATTCTAGCGCCTTAAACAGTCTTAAATCGTGGAACCTGATCTGGTAAAGTCAGCGATCTACCAGTATCACCCGTCCCCTACCAGACCCTGTACAAACAAAGCAACCCATTGTGCCTAAAACAAGCCCGTATCACACTTCTTAATAAAATACCTAAACTATACCATTCTATTCATGTACATATTAGTGTAATTTTGTTGAAATAACATTATTCCTTATACTTTTGCTACAAGTTGCCCGAAGTCACTAACTTGAGTCTGTTTAGTCTTGGCTGGCTTTGTGTAGGGGGCGTCAGCGATCTAAAAGACGCCCGTAGTCAACTTGAAAACCTATTCAACGTTAACGAGTAAATCTTTTAATTTTGTTACCACTTCGTTCGCTCTATTCTTGTCAACTAGTATTTGCTTAGTGGCTAACAATTATACTTTCAACCGCTTAAGGTGGTGATTTCATTCAGTTACAGCATATCTTACTATCGTTTGCTTAAGCCCAGTTTTTATAGCGATTAACAGAACTCTTCAAAGACGAACACAATGATCTAGGATTTTGGCTACGTCTTTATATATCAATTTACCAAAGCACTACAGTAGCTTTACTACGACATATGCCTTAGGATATATACTTCTCTTTATTTCTTGTTTTCTTGGCTAATAAACTGGGGTTTCTGTAAGTTTCTCATGCAGACAAGTCGGCGCCACAACAAAAACAACCCATTCACACGACAAGATACCATGTTTCTACATAATTGATTGACAACTTGCTATTGATGAATCAAAATTATAGAACTCAGATTTGAGTATTAGACGCCTATTACTTCTATTTAAGCCTGTCCAGTATTTCGTTTGAGACTTACTCTTTCTTCTTTTCTTCAGAATATAGATTTATCTTTCAGACAGACATTACGACATATAGAAATAGGCCTATTTCTCTCCAGTATTTGACAACATTCTATTGATTAATCACAATTAGGCCCTATAAGTCAGATTTGAGTATTATAGAGCTATCACTTCTAAATAAGTCTGTTCAATATTCCGTTTTGGTCTTTCTTTTATGTCTATGTTTATGTCTTCAGAATAGCTTTATCCTTCTGACAGGCATAGTATTACGATTTACGGCATTATTTCTCCTCAGTAATTTACAATAGGCCTATTCTATTCAAGAATAAAAAATTAGGCACAGGCCTATATAAGTCAGATTTTAGTATTATGAGCATATTAATACTATTTAATATTCAATTTTGTGAATTTATTTCCGTGGACCTAGTTCGTTCCTACTATTATTTATTGGTAACTTTCTACTATGAATCCAAATTGAGCCACATTACCTTCTTATAGATCTAGTTATAAACTTGTTCAATATTTCAAGTGATTTTATTTCCTCAGATCTTCTTGGCCTAGTTTTCTTTTTAAAAGTATACATGGTAGTAAGTTCATTTTCGATTCAAAAAATACGTATAGTCCCAAGCGACAAAATGACATTTTAGAATGTTGTCGTGTTCCTAAAATCGTTACATAAAAACTTTCATAAACAAGACCAAAATTCTAGTAAAAAAAACTTCCTCGATCAAGGAATTGACAGACAGACCGACGCTAAAAAAACATGCATTGATTCTAACGTAACTCATTAAACCCAATAATTCATTTATTTTAATTAAATTTCCTTTCTTTTCTTCTGCCAATTCCTCAATTCGTTGTCAGCTGGATTTGTATTGTTTCCGTGTAATTTCTTGCGTTTGCTTCTTTTGAGAAAGTGCCGAAAGGTCGAACTAATATCGTTAAAAGTTGACACTTAAATCGTGTAATTTCACCTGGGTCTTTTCATTTATGTTTTCTTTGTACGAGTTGTCTTCCGTCTTACGGACCACCCCCGCCGCGACTTCACAATAGTTATAAAATACAACAAAAACCTTCGCGTGACTTTTGTCTCTCTGCTGTTTGTAACGATCATGTAAGTATAAAGAATACACTAAATTTTCAATCGGCTTTAAAAACGATTTAGAAATATTCAACAACTTTAATAAAAAGAAACCAGTTTAAAAAATAGTATATAATGTTACAGGCAATGTGTTTAAGGTTTCAACATAATTGCATTGTCACCTTAGTAATTTATTCTTTAGAAATAATGCTACTGCATGGAAAAATATTCATAAATATGTGTTTATTCTGAAAATAATGTTGAGCTTCTTGACGTTTCGATAAAGAAACTACGATCGCTTTCCAAAGCAAGAGTGCATAGAGTGCACGCTCCCTGTTGAAGACGATCGAAGTATATTGACAGAAACGTCGCGAAGATAATCATTTTCTTCAATGCACAAGCGTTGTACCACAAATAGGCATAGGCCTATTTATAAATGCTGTAATGTTGTTTGATTTTCATTTTAATTTTTAATAATCATTATTACACATTTTACTATATTTGTATCATTAATATTTACTGATATTATATATAAATTAAATGGATTAAAGCTTAAACAATATCAATAAAAAAAATATTTAAAATTAGTATTGCAAAAGTGAGATAAATGCAAGCCATTGTTTCCACACTTTGTACCTTTTATGAACATCATTTTCTCTGGACGAATAACGTCGTAAAGCTTTTTTATTCATATATCAGTTATTACTTATGATATGTGACATTTCGGTTAAAAAACTCAACAAATTGATTGAGAATTAACTAAATAATTACGTAATTGCTATAGGCTTATTGAATAGCTAGTTGTAGGAATAACACCATTTGATAGTTTAATCGTAGGGATATGTGAGAAATATTGAACCATACATTATTATAATTTAAACGATACAACTCCTCGTAGAAATTCATCGCCATTCTCTTGAATTATTATCTTGTTCGTTGATGATGACACACAACCTGTGACGATAGTGACACATTTCTCAAATATCGCGCAAATTCTTTCACATTCGCACCAATTCTTTTTCACATTCGCGCTTCAATAAATCGCTTCGGACCAGGCCTATGGGTGTGTATATCCATTAACACTACTTGTACGTAGAAATCCCAGTTAACCCCTAACCACACCTGCCCGGGGTAAAGTTGATTTAAGCAGACAAGTCAGAACACTTGAGAAACTAAATATTTATTCGCGCTTCTTTACTACGGCAGCTTTTCGCGCCTTTTCCACGTAAATGGAACTTTCAACTCGAGTAATATTACGCCAATTGTTTGCTTGTACGCGTAGGGACGTTTAAGTTAAAACGTTGTAATCCTGTTAGTGTTTAAATGTTTCGAATACAAATTTGATCAAACGGCTCATGGTCCACTTAGAAACTATCAATTTATTCGGTATTCTATTAGTGCAAATCGCTAATAATATTAACTGCTTGGGGACAAGTGCACCACGACTAACTGTAAAATGTTTTGCTACATTGTGATAATCTGATTAAGAAGTGGGCCTGATCGTTTAAAGTATTACTATTAGACTCAATGATAAATTAACTGGAGATACTCAACACTATTAGGCGCGTTGCTCACTTGGTGTACTTAACTCATATATTCGCAGTCGATGTTTACTTATGGTCGTTTATCATATTATTTTGTGCGCATTTTAGCGCCCATTGGCGACCACAACTTAAGGATTAGTGGACAGGGGATATGGCGACTAATTTTCAATCAACTAAACAAGTATTCCTACTTAATTTGTATGTAAACAATATTGACAAGTTGTGGTTCTTGTTAAATACTACATTGAATCAAATTGGATGGAGTTTGTCAATATCGAACGGTGATCAGTTATTTGTATTTCGATTACCATGCTTATTTATTAACAATTTACATTGTATTATGGAGGGTAGTTAAGAATGTTTATAATAGAATTGCATTTATTTTAACACAAATGACGATGATGATGATGATCATCATCATCATCATGATGATGATGATGATACGTCGACGACGACGATGATAATGATGGTGACTTTGTACGATGTCGATGGCGATAATGATAACGACAAAATGGTTATGACGGTGACGGCTGCAATGGTGATGACGAATAATGTTTCGGTGGCGATAGGAATGATGATGATGATGATGATGATGGTGGTGGTGGTGATGATGATGATGATGATGATGAGGGTGATGGTGATGGTGATGGTGATGATGATGATGATGATGATGATGACGACGACAATAATAATAATGGACTGATGATATTAATTTTAAGAAAGATGATGTTGATGGCAATGGTAGTAGAGATTGATTGCATTGCATTTATTTCGTTGTGTTTTATTTCAATTCAATTACAGTTATCCTATGTTCCATTGTCTTAGTTGAATAATTAATCGAGCTTCCATTCACGAGTCTCTCCTATGAATTCATCATTAGCAATCCTATTAAAATTCATATGCTATTCTGCTGTCTTCGATATAGTCAGCGAACCTGTTCTGTATATCAGTTAGACCTATATTAAAGACAAGACAATAATATAATTTACTTTAATAGTAACAAAGAATGAATGATTGTTTACATAAAAAATAATGTTTGTTTCGAAAACAGTATAAAACTACAATATTAAGTAGAGCTTAACACCTATTATTACGTACCTATGGTGCATATTATAATAATTATTATAATATCGAGTAATATTAAAATTGTTAAGTAAGTTTTGATGATGCTATCTTCGAATGTTCCCAAAACCATGTTTATAACTTGAGTGGCAACTGTAACGAAATAATCTACCCTATAATCACTTTAAAGATGCAATTCCACTTTAGAATGACCAAATAATCATGAAAACCAAATTTAGTTTGTTTACATTAATGTAAACTTAATTGCGAATTGTATGGCCGAGGGGTTAAGGCAGGGGAACCGTGAGCCATAGCAATAACAACAGCATGGGTTCGAGGCTCACTCGCACCATGGTTCTGGTGGTGGAACAAGTCTTCTCGGATAAGGACTATAAACCGTAGGCCCAGTGTGCAAATACGGCGCGTGTGCACTATAAAGAACCCAGTACATCTTTCGAGACGAGTAGGGGATTACCCCGGTGTATTGGTCTATTCATCCCCTGTCGTGGACAGATGAATGAGCGCCTGTATCAGGCAGCAGGACATGACGTGACCCTTAGGGGCGTAGAAAGTCATATGAGTGTAACATCTGGTCCACAGCGCCTTGAGATTGTATTGTATAAGGCGCTATATAAATCGAACTACATTGCAACTACATTACATTACATAATATTAATGTTATATTAAGAATTTATAGCAGAAATTAGTATTTTTTTCAATATTTATTTTGTTTGACACTAAAATTGATCCTGATTATAGAAGATTGTTGCCTTTTTTTTAAATTTTAAACTATTTTGTTACTCTACTTCATAGCATTTATTAGCCTAAAATCAGAGGATATCATTTTGTAAACGAGGCTATTCATGGCAAAACCACCAAGTTGTCCCACTGTAAGTTGTTGAGAAATAAACAAAAAAAAAAGAATATAAACAAATTCAAAGGAAATTTGTGTACATTTCATCCAATAACTTCAGTTAGGCCTATAGAAGTCCGATTTTTATGATTTACACCACATTTTTAAGCTTGCGAAAAGTATAACATGGTTTTAACAATAACTGAATTTTCAATTTTCCTTGGTGGTTTTTCTGTGTCCTGTCTCAAATAGGCATATACATAATTAGATTTTCTTTAAAAAAAGCAAACTAGTATCAAAATCAGGTTTTTGTAATTTTTCAAGTGTAAATATATCTTTAATTATGACCCTTTCGAAACCTACAAAAATATACTTTTTTGTATACAAATAAAATAAGAGCTATTTTTTTAATTTGAGGACTCTTATTAACCCATGATTTTTACTTTCATCTTTCACATTACAGTCAACATTCTTGTTATGAATTACAAGATTAGACTTTTTTTGAAACGGTATAGTAATGTTTTAACAGAATTACTGGACTGTTAATTGTTCATAGTTTCAATGATCGGCCTCGTGCTTTTCAATTAGAAATATTTTATGCTAATCGTATTGTCTTTTAATGTGTCGTTTTAAAAGACATCCCCTCTTAATTTTTTTATTTCAAAATTGCACTAAACCTTTTCTCAATTTACTCCATTATTTTAGTAATGTAGATAACAAAATAACTGGCAAAATATAACTATTATGGTATAGTAGTTTATGGAAGAAAAACATATCAATAATGAATATTCATTCATAAGTCATGGAAAAATATAAATCTAGCCAATATTCCTACAAAATTTGCTTCAGTTTCAGAAATTATACAAAGACCAATAGGCCTATTTAACGGTATCGTTTCCCTGTTATCGGACTTAATCAATTTGTTGTCGTTATCGTTATCGGTCTTGGTCTGGGTGAGTCTGTAGAACTTATCGTTTATCATATCTATGCCAATACTCTATCTGAAGTCGCTTCGATTTTTCTGGAAACGCTCTCTCAATTTCAAACCGAGGTGTGAACGAACATGTCTTTCCGCGACTACCCGGCGTCGTTGCCAAAATCTCGGCGACAATTTGCACAAAATTTGCGTTATTCATATCGAATTATTGTAAATACTACCAATATAAACACACCAATTATATCCGATAAGAACAAAGTTTAAAGTCTCGTCACAAAAAGATAAAGATTGTCAACAATTGAGCGACGGAGACCTAGAATTAAGGTAATAAAGTAACAAAATGGGTACCAAACTCAAATAAAGGTAAAAAATAGATTTTTGTCGATACCAACATAATTTATGTAATTTCACAAAATAAGCTTACAAAAATAATTAAACAGCAATGCTAATAAATATGGTACCAGAAAAAAAAAATCGTGAACCTATTTATAAAAAAAATCAATAAATTCAAACGTTAGAACATAATATATGCATATTTGAAATAGTCCTATGGAATAATAAAGGCTACAATGTCTATATACCATTTTCTATTAAAATATTTAATAAATTGAATTTATCATATACCTTGTAATACAGTATTAAATAGGCCCACACATAGACCTATTATATTATAATATAAAAATTCAATATGCAATCTAATTAGTAAATAAATATGATAGACCTATGATTAAAAATATGAATGTAAATATTTGTAATGAGTATCATTAATAATAATTTTATATAGGCCTACAATATCATCTTAACCGTACAATAATTATATTACATGAATAAATATATAAATGCAAATATTGACAATGAATGTAGTTGTAAACTTTGGCCCGCTGTGATTTCATTGTAATTCATCTAGACTCGGTAATAATGTCGAAACCCATAAAACTGTCATTATGTCTATAACCAATTCTACTTAAGTATTAACAGAATATGATTTCGTTTATGCATAGGCGTTAATGATGTTGCTTCGTATTTTTCTATCGTGTTTTTTCTCGATAAATAAAATTTTGAATCTCGGTCGTGTTTTTATTTCGTCATTACTTCTTGTATCTCGCTCTGTTAGTCGGCCGGTCAGTCCTTTCATAATTTTATAATTTTTTTTTAAATATTTCATCGTCTTCGATTAAAATTTACTAGGTAGTTTCCCTGTGATATATTTTCAGTTCGTCTTTTGGGTCTCATTATACAGTTGACTTTTACGAACTTTTCATTTACAAATCTGCTATTTTACAAATACTTTTAGCCAAGGATTTCATAAAAATAATGGATAGTTAGCCCTATGCCTACATAATCCGGGAAAAAATTCTACATTGATTCTGCTATTATTTTTGTAATTATTACTCCTAGCCAATTTAATAAGCAAGTTTTAACAAATAACATGAACAATACTGTGTCCTGTCTTTTTCCATGAGAGTTATCAAATCTTGTCATTTACGAACTTTCTCACTTACAAACATCTTCCAGACTAAGTGATGTGTAAATTATGTCGACTTTACTACTTTTAAATATTTGATAGTCAAATTGGTTTGAAATCTAACAGTCAGTTGCTCGGTAATAGGCCTACATTCGTTTAGTCTGTATATGTTTAAAATGCTAATTTAAAATGTTAAGCTCAATCCAAACTATCAAACTTATTTGACAAAAAAACTTTGATTATATCCATATATGGTAATGATATTTCTATGTATGGTCATGGTGTGACATCATCATGACCATATATAGGCATGTTTTTGTCAAATGAATTTGATAGTCTGGACTGAGTTTAAGTCCAATAGGTTTGTAAATTAGCGACCATTTCTTCAGTAATAGGCGTATCTGTCAGTCATCCCTTGGGCTGGTCTGTCAGTCTGTTGATCCCCATTACACTTAATAAGGCATGTCATTGAAAAACCACCAGGTATAGGAAGTTACTTTGATACTAAGCAAAGAAATACAAAGAAAAATTGTGAATATTTTGTCTCATGCTATAATGTTTCAATGTTTGATTGTTTGTTTGATTCTAATTGGTTTCATATTTATCAGGCAGTTAACGGCAATCCCATTGATTAGTTTTTTAGTCTGTCTGTCGGTCACGATTACGCTTAACATACTATTTTTATTATTTGACAGTCCAATACGCCATTTCACGGTTTCAACTGCGCATGAGCGTTACCAAGGTCAAGTATAGTAAAACGACGCGCGGCTCTTATTGAAAGGAATTATGATTGCCGCGCGTCGTTTTATCACTTTGACCTTAATCTGCACATGCGCAGTTGAAACCGTGAAATGGCTTATTGGTTTGAAATTCAGCAGTTTCTCATTGATAGGGGGGTTTCGCAGCTTCACGAAAATAAAAAACGGATACGTCATAAATTCTTGTAACGTTTAAATACACTTTGAATATCTGTCACAGTTGGTCAGTATTTTACGACGATCATCAACGATTCGTAGGTACAAAATTTGATATTTTGTTAACCTATTTAGCAACTTTAAAATACAGAAGTGTGACATAGGCCTATCCTCTTTCGTAAATTTGTCAAGCCTCCCTAAAATGTCAGTCATCCCGCCGATTGGTTTGCCTGTCTCGTTATGTTGTTTCCCATTACACTATATATGTTCATATTCCAATTCCTTTCATATTATTTAGCAGGCAGTTAGCGGTAATCCCATGGCTAGTCTTTCGGTCTGTCTGTTGGTCACCATCACGTTTAATATGCTATGCAATATTTTATAGTTACATCGGTTTCAAATTTTGCAAGCATTTGGCCATTCCATTTGTCAGTTGATCTGTCTGTCTGTCTGTCCAAATATTTTGTAAATATTTTATAGTGGTATTACTAGCTTTAAATTTTGCAGGCAGTAATATAGGTCTATTTCGGTTATCCGGTTATCCCATTCATTTGCCCGGCGGTTCAATTAAAGCAAGTAGGCCTAATTATAAGTATCGATTGTATCTTATTAGAATTTTGGGTTTTTTTATTTGTTTTGTTATAAAACTATTCAATCTCGGCTGTGTTTATTTCAAATCTGTTGCAAGATTTTTGATAATAATATTTATATTATATGTTAATAATTAATTTTAATGTACCTGTCACTTTAGATGTTATGAGATAACTTAAGTAACTCTGCGATTTTAAAAACTGATATTTACGGTGCTGTTCTATAGCAATTGTGTAATAAATAATGCATTACGCTTAAGTATAATACATAATTATAATAAACCGTAACATAGACTATTATAATTTCAAGTGCAAATGAAAAAAAAACAAAATTTGATTTAAAAAAAAACAAGTACTGAAAAATTGAAAAATATTTACGAACGCAATAATAGATGATTTATTAATATAATATATATAATAATTATTTTGTTTCAACCGATAAATTTATGCACCCGGGAAAATTTTTATACCAGTCCTAGGCCTGTCTTGTATGACAAAAATAATGATTAAAAATGTTAGTTAATTATTATTTTGCATAATTACAATTCACTTGTATCACAAAAGCTATAGCATTTTAATTGTGTCTCTAATTGAAAACTAAATTAGGCTTAAACAAATCACAGTTTGATCTTTTACGATTCTACAATGTCAATCTTAATACGTTCGTCACCTGTGTTTAACAAGATAGATGTAGGTTGGCTACAAAATTTATCGCATTAACTAAATGTAAATGTTGACTCCAATGAATTACAAAAATAAATGTGTTTTAGCCATACACCCAACGTGCGTATAAACGATCAGACCCGACGATCCACACACCCCTATGGTCGCGCCTCGTCAACAGTCGATCTAACTATGCAACGTGTTAACTCGGGTGCAATACTTAACACTACCGTGTACGAGTTTACACTCGTATATTTTGACGTTGATTGTTTGGGGAGTAGATGGGGTTTTTGTGATATTTCTCACTGAAATCACACCCTTTAGCAAGTAGAGATGTGATAAATAGTTAATACATGGTGACGAAATTGTCATACTTATTTAGTATAAGCATTAACTTTGAAATCTGAAGCGTAAATAGTGCATTAGACAACGGTTTGATCCGCTTTTTGTGAATTATAAAAGAGAAGGTAATGGACGGGGATGATTTCTTGCCACTTAGCGTCTTGTTTAGACGAGCTACTTTTCATAATCATGGACTTCATTCCCGATACTTAAATGACACTTAAAAAATATGATCCAATTACGACCATAATTACCCTTGGTGTATTTTTGGCTTCATATTTTAGATAATTTTAGCTATTTTTCTCGGAGAATCTTATCCGTAACAGTTCTGATTTTTCAAGATGAACGCTATTTTAAGTTTGTTTTCTGGGCAATCGAATAAAAGATAATCCCTTCTAACTCACAAAGTCACTTTCAACTGTTATCGATACGCGCATTAACGTGAGTGACGTGAGGGTATAGGTACTATAGTTTACGCGTAGCTGATACGGCGCGTAATATGAATAAAGAATAAATTTATTTGGTTGGGATCGAACTAGAGTGGACTTAGAATTATTCATTTCAGCTAGTCTGGCAAACAGAGGTATTTATTGAAACAGTTATCGATCAATTTAAACAATAAAATAGCTTCATCTTCTGTAATCCACTTTAAATTCAACGTTAATTTAATCGAGCGTAATAGTTCTTTCAATCACTGTAGGCCTCATATGGTCTATTCACATACTGTACCAGAATGAGCCCACATTGATTCGGGGCGATTTCCCACGCAATACGATGGGGTTTCGACGCCTCCACATGGTCACTATTGATCGGCAGGGTGGATACATCCAGCCTAAAATCGACTAACAAAACACATGGACATGTTCACTTGTATACATAAGCCTGGTAAAACAATGCTTAGGGATCGTCAGTAAATACCAACCATAGAATTATATTTATGAAATCATAATTCGTGATCATATGAACAATACGTTGTTGATGAAGAGAATTTAAGCTAGTTGTCGATAAATTTAACGAATTTTTAACTGTTTGTTATCTGTACGATCATCCTTTTCACTTGTTGGTGACTCTAACGTGTTATATTATCGGACCTGCGTGTTTCATTTATCTCTGTTTGTTGACAACCTGATCAAAACTCAAATGATAATTCTGTTAGATCTTAATCCACTCGTTTGATCCTCATTAATTAAAAAAACTACAACTTTATTCTTTTTAAAACTATTATACCATATTTATTTTTAACTATTGTACCATAAGGAAAACCCACAAAATGAAGCCCTATCTTGGAATTTAAAGGGCCAAATTCCTTCGAAAGTCTGAAAAATGTAAAACACTCTAACTTTCTAAATTTAAATAGGCTATATTATTATGTTGAAATTTATAAATATAATACTGATCTGCCATATTTAGTACCTATGTCATTTTATTACTTCCAAAAAAAATGCAAAATAAGGACGGATAGGTTGGATCCTAAAAAACAAAGCGGATGAATTTGTATTGATTCTGTGAAGACTCTAAATCTAGTAACCAACGGCGCTTACTATGTGGAGTCCTCGCCGATACGACCTACGACCTTTTCGTGGAATTAGCAAAGAAATCGTGTAGACTTAGGTTAAAAGCATTCGATTATTATTACCATTTTCCTATTCAAGAATAAGACTAAAAAATATGCAGGTAACTTATTTTAGAAGTAATAAACAGGTGAACGTCTAAAGAATTACATTTTTTGCTATATTTTGGAAGGAATAGGCCTATGCATTTAAGGAACCTATCCCAACTGGTTTTTGTTCCCGACAGTGTCCCAGATATTCATCTTATGCCTTGGAAAAATATCTGTATTAGGCCTATGATAATCCTTCTCTTTGCAATAAAATAATAATAATCACTATAATATATACATAGTTAAAATCACCGGTGCTTAATCATAAAATGTAAACAAGTCAAATTATTTTCCTAACGTCGAAAAATCAATTTATCTTTAAGCAATTTAAGCATTGCACTTTAAGCATTGATATTCTATCATTTCGGAACCTTCAAGTTGTATCAGGTAACAGAAACTGAAATATACACGATGTACGTAACCTTCAATTTCGATCTATAAGCGCGTACCTAATCGATGTCGAGCGGCGGCGCAACGCGTGCACTAAGTTCCTCACTTGGCTCTTCCACCATGTAACCTATTGTTACCAATCAGCGATACAGTTGTCAGCGCGTAAACAATGTACGCAGTTTCTGGATCATTACATAGCAATGCAGCGATTGATGTATGTATATGAGAGCCTAGAGTAGTAAAACCCGATCAACATTGAAATTGTATATCGTTAAACGTGTGTTTAAAATAAGTTTCACAGACAAATCAAACCAAAAATGAAAGAATGGTCATCGCTTGTCTGCACCTGCTCAATTTTAAAGGATTATTACGTCATACATTTTAAAGATGATAGAACAACAGGCTATAAAATCATGGATGTTATTAAATTGAGTTTAATCCCTTACATTCAAACAATTAAATCAATATAATAAGTAAGAATGAGCCCTCTTTGATTTGGTTTATAAATAATTATGTTTTGAAATTAAGCATGGAGTATATCCATGAACATTTAAAAACGTGGTTCGTTCTTAGGGGATCGTGCTTGTAGCGTGTGTGTACATAATCTTTCTTGTGGTTGGTTGTGATCGTTGAGTAATAAGGTTGCGCAGTGATTATAACCAATCGCAGGAAGGATAGTTTAAAAAGTAGGGTACGTTTGTAAGAGTGCAGCACCAAGCAGACAAGGTAGATCAGGTCACCACTAATATTTTATGTACGGCAAAACGTATTTTATGTTCTACTATTAGCTACTAATAAACCTTTAAAGTCATACCGTAACCATTAACAGAAGAGATATAAAAGCCAGTGTAGCTCAACAATATAACACTTGCATATTATGCAAAGTATAGCATATACTTCATTAATGGAGTACCTAATTATCCGTGACATCACTATTATCTGGAACAAAGTAGGAAAGTCCAAAATATCAACTTCATCGCAACTTCAAACGACAACTACTGTCTGCAAATATCAGACTATTCCTCTCGTCAAATTATGCGCTCATTGTCTAATTGTCTTTGTTTTTCTTTTATGATCTTTAGGTAAAAGGTATTCAAACACATAGTCGTGTCACCACGAAGAGGCGCAAACTTTTTGCGTGCGTACAGAAAAGCGCGTAAATAGACGCAAAACGCTCACGTCCAATGATTAACAAATAGGAATGTCCATAGTTTATAACTATACGCGCGCATTTTTAACGCGCGCGTATCCGTTTTTTTCTCTTAGTCATGTCACCGACGACATTAAGATGTTTTAGTGTTTCTGCCTCATAAAGCACATAACGTAAGATACTTTAAAAACATACATAATTAAGTAAATAGTTCAGAGGAAAGTATATATAACACTTTTATGAAAATACAGACACTACACAAACGCCTATATTTTATTTACAATATAGTAAAATGGTGCGATAACAGTTTGGAAAATACGTGGGCTTATCATTCAAAAATCCGTTTTTGTAAAGTATTTTAATATTCAGGGCATAAACCCATATTTTGGGTAATAGCCTACTAATAAAGTGCATGATTGCTTATAATTCATTTTTTATTAAGCATGTATTGAAAAATAACAGTGTCAACGCAACGTTTGTTGTATGCGGCTGCCGCATATCAATGTACAGACGAAGAAATAATACGATGCAGTTTTACCTCCAAGAAAACGAATACTATTTCATTTAGATGATTACCGTAGACCTATTATAAAATAATACACATATAAACAATCATCAAATTTATATCGATCTGTAAATTATATATACGGTTATACAGAAATTACCCCAAAAACACGCAGTTCGAAAATAATAATAACGGATTTAAATTTCTTGGACGAGGCTGGCGAAACTCAAGAGTGACGAGATCGTGGTCGCATAGATTTTTTGCCATCTTCATGCTCGGATGATTTTCTAGCGAGGCGGAACCGAGGCAAACGCAATTTATCTTCTAATTTTGCCATATTGCAATTCGCAAACAGACGCTTTGGCGCAATTGTAAGGTCCTAAGAGACCGATTCTAAGACATGGTTTGCATAGCAAGTTATCAACAACTCGTCGTGACATCTTCCTATGGATTCTTTATTCCCATTTATCATGAATTTTCATAATTTTCAAAATATTGTAACCGAGATGAAGTCAATAAAATGTTCATTCACCAGGCATATTATTTTCATGAATCTCCAATCTGTTTTACGGTAATCCGGTAAAATGAATTTACGACATAACAGAGATGAGGCATCATCGTTGAGTGGTTTCAACGCCGTCGTCATATATTCATTTATAATTACCAGCGATAAAATTATATTAATAAACAAACCAATAGACTGGACAAATGATTTAGGAAATTGAAATTTTTATTGCACTGAGAATTCAAAATTGCAATACATGGAAATATGCGACAAGAATTTTGTTTTCTGTTTTCAGATTTTTTTTTTTACATTTAACATTTGTATTGACTTGGTTTTTGGAATTTGTAGCGACTGCTATTCTGTTCTTGCAAAGTATTATATAAAATCATCATTCCTATACAAAAGAAAATTTCAACGTAGGTCTACTTAATTTTAAAATTTATTTGAATTACTAAAATTACTATTATTACTACTACTAAAATAGTTTAGGCCTATATGATTCTATTTATAACTATAAAATTCTTTGTCCTCAGACGAGGTTTTCGAAGTTTGGTAGAAAGCACTTCTTGCGAAAGGTGGCCACTTACGAAAGGTTAGGCCGATAGAAGTCCACACTTTTTAAAATCACTTATTCGTGTTTTATGTACAACATTTCACGAACTTCTCGACGCAAAGAAATTCTCAATTTTATAGATACTACAAATTGTATTTTTTTATTTATTATTTATTAGTGAGGTTTCGCAAAGTTACGAAATACGAAAACGAAAACGGATACGTCAAAAATTCTTTTAACGAATAAATAGAACACCTTAAATATCTGTTATATTTGGTGAAAATTTTAGGACGATCGTCAACGATTCGTAGGTGGAACATTTGATATATTTTTAACACTTTTAGCAACTTTCAAAAATTGAAGTGTGACGTATCCGTTTTCGTTTTCGTATTTCGTAAATTTGCAAAACCTCACTAATATTACCTTCAACAAACGTCATAGTGTGAACTTCTTAAATTTATTTCATTTCTATAGGAACAACTAGTGTTTACCTATTTATCATTGATCTTTATCGTCATAAATGACCCTTTATTCCTATTTATTTGGTCGATCGGGCTCGTATTCTCGAAAGCGGACTAACTTTAGTCCAGGACTAAATTCAGATTTAATGTTGAACTAACTGACTATGGTATTCTCAAAGTTATCTAATGTTTGTCCAGGTATAATATCTGGACTAAAGTATTCTAAATGTCGTTTGCAGAGGAACCAGGTTAATAGATAGTCCAGGATCAATTAGTGCTTTTCTGGGGTTGGTCCTGGACTAACTTTCGAGAATATCGAGCCTTGGTCTGTATGTCGTCGGTCGTTTGGATGTTTCTTACTTATTCATATTCGTGTATGTGGTTATGACGCTTAACATGGTTATTACAATGTTACTTAACTAGAAGTTTAGCCTTGCGATACTTTGATGATTTGATTAGTAACTTATTTGATAAGGATATTGATTAAGTTCAAATTTCAAAAGAGCTACTTCTTGCGACAAAGGACCGCATTTACTTGGGTATTATCGAATCATGTTTCTGGGATACCTTCAAGTGGAAAAAAACAGAAACGTCTTAAACGCGTTTTTCCTAACACACGCAGAAACGTGTTAAACGCGTTTCTGTCCTGTTCCAATAGGCAGGCTTACAGTTGCTTACAAAAATGTTTTAAAAGTCAAATACCATGTCATGTGATGTTTGGTTTTGAAAAAAGCGCCCTCTCGAATGATCGACCCTCTCGAATAATCGCTACAGTTGAACCTTCCTGTGCGGACACCTCCCGTAAGCGGACACCTCCAATAACGGACATTAATTCAAAAACCCGTTTGTTCTTACTCCTCCCGTAAGCGGACACCTCCCGTGTTTGGTGGGGGTGGTTGGCGCTTAAGCCTGTTTAGCCCCATCCCCTTAAATCCGCCACTGATAAGAAAACCACTACTTCTTTCCATAAAAAATTCGAACCTCAGCACTCAGCTGTCAGTTTTCATTTTCTGTGCATCAAGAAATGTCTCTCAATTTTCATCTATTTCCTAGAGAGCACCCTCAATTTCCACTCTGTTTTCATGCTCATAAAAAGCGCAATTGTTAATCGCCTGGGCACTATTTATTTGCGCGAATAAATACTTTTGAATATATAATAATGCTGTCTTAAGGTTTTTGTGTTCCAGTCCCGAGGTCCCAACGGTATGTTTTTTTTTGGGTTTTTTTTGACGATCCAAAACAACTCCACTTTTTTCATATTGATAATAGAGGGTAGATTATAAGAACATGATTTGTATATTTGTTTTATAAAGATTGTTTCCACTTGGACAGTATTTACTACTATACATCTAAATAGGTAATTTGAAATAGATAATTACATATTCCAAATATATAGAATAAACTCACGTTGTGTTACATGTTTCACTTTGTTAACGGTTAACGAATGTTGGATTTATTTTTATGAATTCGTCACGGTGTGCTTTGAGTGTAAGTTTGCGTTTTTGCTTTCAGTTGACGCGCGTTAACCACAGCTAGTTTTTATCTAAGCAAATCAATTCAGACGATTTTAAAATGTAAATAATGTGTTGTCTTATATCCTATTTATTTCTTACGATTGAAATTAACTATGCTTTAACGCGTTAAAGTTTTGCGTCTTTCGTTTTTAAACGATTATTTATGAGAAATATTTATTGCATTACCTTCCTATATCGAAGTTAAATTCAGTATAACGGTAATTGCAACACTAAAAGTTAAATAACGTGTCATTCGTTATGAAATACGAGAAATAAATAAAGGTTTGTTTCAATTTTTAAATGCAAAGTTAACCTTGATCCATCAAATAAAAAAATCAATCATTTTACTAATTTATATTCTATGTATCTTCGTTTTTATGCGAGGAAAAAGGTGATAACAAAATGAATATTATTTCGAGGTTTAAAAACAATGTTTATATGTCGTTAGTTCATGGTTAGCACAATTTAAAGTTACATGATTAACGCCGTTCATTTTGATTTTTAAGAGTCGTTTTCTTAAGGTGAACGTACTTATATTATATCAGAATTCTAGTGTATCTGTAGGCCTAGTCTTTTATAAAACTAATAATTAATGCTTTCATTTAAAATGTTAGTTAATTCCAAATAGGAAGGAATAGTTTTCGTCAACTTAAGTTCATGCTTCAGACTCTCTTTGAATAAAAATATACGTTAGCATCTTTATCTCTTCTACCAGGGAGAACTCAAACGATTCAACCATGCTTCGACTATAGTTTATGATATTAACACGGGATGTACAGAACCAGAAGTACTTTAGCAAAAATTTTCTTTTATGTATCCTTACAGTAGCTGACCTTTGCTCACCACAGTGAGATCCCAAACGGCTAATGTTTTTTTTCTGTTTTTCTGAAAGATATAAAGTTAACTCATGCCTAAATTTGATTTCTTTTTCTTAGACGAATGTTTCCAACCTTCCGTGTCAGCATAACAGGAATGGATCCTCATGCAAAGTACATTCTGCTAATGGATATTGTTCCAGTAGATGACACAAGGTACAAATACCACAATTCAGAGTGGGTAGTTACTGGAAAAGCTGAGCCGCACATGCCAGGCCGTCTTTACATACACCCAGACTCTCCAGCAACTGGTGCCGTCTGGATGAAACAAGTTGTAGCCTTCAGCAAGATGAAGCTTACAAATAACAATCTAGACCAACATGGACATGTAAGTTTATTGTTTGTAGTTGTTTTTTTTTCATTTTGTGGCTTCACGAAGAAACACAAACTATAACCCGTAAAGACACAATATGGGGAGGTTTCTATTTACTAATTATTGCACGCGCGCGTTTTGCAATTTCCACGCGCGCGTACATTTTATACGCGCGCGTAACAGTTTGTGCTCCTTCGTGGTGTCACTATGTAGACCTTTCGAGCGTTCATCACAACTTTTAAAACGTCCAAACATATCTATACGGTTGGTTAGTTCGTCGATCCCATTACTTTGAAATTTCTTCAAAATATAATAGTTGCCTTTAGTCCAAAATTAACAGGAAGTTACTTAGAAATGTATTTCGGTCATCTTATTGGTTAGTTTGTCAATTATTTTGATTGTCGGTTCATTTTGCATCCAGTTTCCATTGTGCTTAATGTGCTACCGTATTTCTTGAAGTTCTTATGGTCCATTCGGACAAGTTTCTTTGTAATATATGTTGTTGATTATCCTCCAATGGCTAGGATATTCTGTCGGTATGTCAGTCTGTCGGCCTTTTGGATAGGACACTCCTCATTAGATTGTTCTTTAGCATAAATTTTATGAACTTCATGAAAGTAGAGCACTAAGTACCAAGTTACTGACGTTTTAAACACAAAAATAGCATATTTAGTATGTTTTCAACCATTTATTGTACATGTAAATTGTTTTTTATTTCTATCTAGTGATATGTGGGTTCAAATTAGTTATTTTCTTAGGTTTGCCATTCATATGTCTTAGAAGAAAAAGAAGAAATATCAGACCAGAAATAGGCCTAATAAACGAGAGAATACCGAGTTACACTAATTACCGTTGCTTACTTAAGTATGCATATGAAAACTTTCTATCGTTCCCATTCACTGTCCCTTGATCATACAACATATAATTGTCTATTACGTTCATCCAAATCTAATTATTAATATGGAAATATCAAAATAATATCTATGCTCTTCGCATCAGTGTTCAGATAGATTTCAAAAACTTCAACTAAGTTCCCGAAATCGATTCAATTTCTCCAATATCGTGCAAACTTTGAGATATTGTCGTCAAACTACATGGCATCTGATTTCCCAAGACGAATAACCAGCCACAGTACCCGCCAAATTTCGCCCCTCACCAAATCGAAGTGGAACAGATTAAATGTTGAAAAGCGCTATGCTTATGCAGCTGCTACCAGTTGTAGGGAGCCCAGGAAGATTTTCATCGAATGAAAGTGTCTGTCTCTTAATTGAAGAATTAAAATCTATCTTCTGCATGGCAATCAGAACCCGGATGACTGACTTCAAAGACACCGCCGCGGATTGATATCGAAGATGTAATTGATGCTCTTCAAGTATGCTAACGATCTATTTTTACAGGAGTCTTTGGATGGAGGATGTCCAGACGATCAATAACTTATTATCAACCTTGAACTAACACATTCAACATTATAATTCGAACGCTGTCAATCCGAGAGAGATAATTTCAATTTTTTATTCAAATGTTAATAAAAATTATCGTCGAAAGGAAGTAATGAAAAACGAAATTCAATTAAACGAACTATGAATACTGATTTGAAATTAATACATTAAAAATCATTTTGAAATTATTTCGATGGAAAAAATTGATGATCTTTCATAGCATAAAGATGTTTGACATTACGAAAATTATCGAAACAGTTACCGAACGTAAAGTTTTTATTTTTAATTAAAAATGTCATTGAACGTGATTACAGTGGAACAACCTTCGAATTACGCAAATCAAACGGATACTTTGTGTCAATTCGTACACAAATCAACCATATTGCAGCAACTTATTAATTGTTAAAGACCTAAGTTCATTAAAAATCCTAAAATTAATTGCATTAATCTCGTTGTTACAAGACACCCAACCATCCACACATAATTTAATCTGTGATATTAAATCTCATGTTTTCTCATTGATTTTCTTCCTTACGTTGTTTTACGCCAGCCCGCAGGCATGCGCAACGATCACATATATTCTCAATTACCTAACGTTGTTTATATTGACTATTCAATTGATTACTGACTTGATCTTTGTTTTCTCAATTTAAGGATTACTTACAAATCTTGTTAAGATCAACTTAAGTTATTGTTCGCTTCAAGCTGACATAAATTCCATCTTGTATCATTGTCTAGTATTTTACCCATGCTCTTCTGCATAAACTAAAAGAAAATGATTGAAGTTTCTCAGAACCACAGAAAAATGGAAGATTACAGATTTTCTTTATTCTTTGAATTAATAATTTTGTTTTTCTTGACTAAACAATTAAAATTAAGTATAACTGAACAGTAAATATTTTAATATATGCACAGTGCAAGATATTTTATGTATAACATTTCTTTCAATTTTATTAATTATTGCTCAGATTTAAACCACGTTTATTTGTTGGCAATCTGTTTGATTCTGGTCTAATTTATTTACCAATTGCCTTTTTTTTATTATTACGAATGATTTCACGACTGATTAGTCTCGTACTTGTAGTTATTGAGTAAACTCTTTTGTTTCCCTATTTACAACAAACCGCGAAAAATGGCTCTCGGCCATTCAAAATGACTGAAGTTCCACAATATTTACAAACAGCAGGCACATGATTTGCACTTTTGTGGCGAACTTTGGATCTTTCTGAGCTCACATAGTCTACGTAAGGATCACACGCCCTACTTTTGCAGTTATTTCAAGAGAAAACGTTCAGTTTTAATGTAGCAAGTTATTGCAATTGTAAAAGAATTGTTAGTTTTCCCTTCCTTGCTGTCAAATTCTGACATAATCTTTCAACAGAACATATGAACAGATCCCAATCTTTTAAACTGGGACTCAAGACTCACTTGTTGGCCTTTGCGAAGTACCTTTCACCCAATTTCGTACTGTTCCTGTCTAATGACAAGAAATCTCTCAATTAAATTTCTTGACTGGGAACAGTAACTGTATACAGTGTACACTACCCTTTAGTACGCTGTTCTTGTCTGGAATATTCAACAATGGATTAAGAAATAAAACACATAGGCTTAATAAAACACAAATAAAGAATTCATAAGAAAAAATGAAATTATGCATCATTAGCATTAATTACTGCATTCACGATTTGGTCATTTGAGTCAGATACTATGTCTCCAGACAAAGAACATCGTACTAAGGGTATAGGGTAGGAGTTTTGTGCCTGTAAACAGGAACAGTACGAAATGGAGTGCACTTTTATTGGTATATTAGGCCATACTTTCTGTGTCTTTTTGTTTCTGTTGTTTAATTTATTGCTACTGTAGTGTCTGCTGTTTTACACTACAATATAAATGTTACCTGCGCTTTAAGTTGTACAGTAGTGCAACCAGTAGGCATGGCCTACTTACATTAACAATAATAATAACCTACGCAAGAAACAAGACGAAATTTTAGCCAGAGTACGGTACATGAAGGATTCAGCAATTTTAATTTGAATATTATTTAGTAAATCACAGTAACGTGTTAATTGCCAAAAATGTCTAGAACTTGGTGAAGAACGCTGTACTCCAGTTCGACTGGTATAAAGTTTTTGAAGTTTTTGAATGGAAAACTTTAACCACAAAAAGAACAAAAAACAAAGATACGTTACAATAAAAGAATTTCTAAAAAGACGGAATATAGTTTACTAAATAGGAAATGATTTAGGTTCATATAGGCTAACTATATCTGTCTCTTCTAGTAATTACAAATTATCACAGTTTCATTCTTAATTATGATCATGTCACGTTTTGCTACAGTTACTGCAGTAATCCAGTGCCATTATGTTTCCTTTGGTGACTCAAATTACACGCAAGGTAACATCTCCATAAGTTATTTTCAATTCCTTTTCAGTTCCAGAACTAATACTGGTAAAACTGATTACTGCAGTAACTGCAGCAGGACAATGCTGAAATAGTCCCTAACATAGTAATACAGTCTCACATTGACTCTAACCTATCACTGACATACAACTCGGATCGGCTAAATTTTGTTTAATAATTCAATATCTATAGTCTTTGTTTCAAGGGCAATAGTGAATGGCAATTTATTCAAGAATAAAAATATAAAGTGTATTATAAAATAATTTTAGAGAAATACTTTAGTAAACTATCTTTCATACTATACAACCCTGCCCCCGAGGAGACATTTTCCGTACCCCAAAGGAAGTGGTGTCAGACAGAATGGTTTCATGTCGTTTCTAATGACCCGTGAACGTAACAAAATGCGTATCCAAATATTTTCCCATAAAAGTCATAAAGTAGGAAATTGGCTTTTTCGATTTAATCCTCCAAGCAATACTAAACTCGTAAATCAAAGCTATTAAAATTACCTAAAAGAATAAATCGTTGTGAAATTGAATTAATAATTATAGATGTAATGAGGAAAAAATGGGATAGCAGAAATCTTAATGTTCGCTGGAAGTATGTGCCTTGCAAAATTGATTATCAAATCCGTGATAAGTTCAAAAATTATTCCTCTATCAAGAATCTGTCAGTAACAAATGAGTAGGGAAGCTTGCATGATTGTTTTCATTTCGAAAACGTCAAATTTCTATTACTTATACTGATAGATTGAAGAGAAAATGACTAGCAATCAGAGAACCAGATGCGACCAGGCTCAAAGCTTAGAAATCTCGCACATGTCTTGGCTCGCGCGCGTCCCCAACGGGACGATTTACTAGATAAAAAGCTAATTAACAGTAACGTATTCAAAACCATGTTATAGAAATCACAACCCGGGTGTTTTAACCTGAGCCGAGAGGTGTTCAATTTTTGTTTAAGGTAGAGTAGGGCGGTCCTCGAGGATTGATAGTGTTCCTTATTCTGTTAAATCAATTAATAGCTATCATTAACCGATATAGAATTCAATTTAGTCTTTGGAGCAAGAAATTGGCATTTAAATTTGAACATCAATCTTGATATTTTCTTTCAATAAATGGACAGATTATTCTTATCGAGGATTTATTTACATAAATATCTTTCCGAACGCCATGCATATTTTAAAGAGTTTTCAATTATAGTTTTTCTCCAGAAATTTACGAAAAATAATAACGTTTCGATATGAATACAGTAAACATTGATATTCAATTGGCATTTCAATTCGGTCTTGCTTTTGTTGTTTGAAAACAAATTTGAAAGAAGGTTAAATTGTTTATACTTTGAAAAATTTCTAGTTTTTTGAATAGTATGGCTGAAAACAAAAATTAGTACATTCATCGTATATGAGGTATTGGGTTGTTGAATTTAAGAAATGAATGATTGATCGTGGTGTTAGTAATGGGTAGTGATGGTGCCATTGTTGGTAGCGGCGGTGGTTGTAGTGGTAGAAAATAAACTAGGCCTAGTACTTCAGCGGCATAACCATTATTTGACAGTGTTATATCGGTAAAATCCGAAAGGTCCACTAATCAACTTCAAGTAAGAAAGTATAATGTATACTCCAAGCAATGGGATACACGCCATCGTGACAAGATTCAATATATCGACATAAAATTAAATTATTATCATCAGGAATGCTGATTTCTGATGATGACATAATTTATGTCGAAATATTGAATCTTGTCACGATGGCGTGTATCTCATTGCTTGGAGTATGCATTATACTTTCTTATATCGGTAAGTTGTATTAATAGAACCATTCTTGGTTGTGGTAGTAGTTGTGATGGTGGTGGTATAAATTAGGGTGTCTGTTAAGTAGCAGAATCATCGAGGTAGTTGGTTGTTGGTGAAATATGAGTAGTAGCGACGGTAGTGTTTGAGTTGTAGTCTACTGGTAGTTTAATTTTTGGAATGTTGGTGAAGATGGTAATGGTAGTAATGGTAGTGGTAGTGATGGTGTCATTGTCGGTGGCGGTGATGGTAATGGTAGGGTAGCTGTTAGTAACAGAATCACTACTTAGCGGTAAAGAATGAATGGTAGTGATGATGGTGTTTGTGTTGGGGTTCCTGGTCATTTTACGGTGGTGGTGTTGTTAACGATAGTAGTGGTGATGTTGTTCTTTTGCTGTTGGTTGTGGTGGTGGTGGTATAGAGTTTTGCAGACCAAAAAAGCAAAACTGCTGGAACTTCAAATAAAGATAACCCTTTTCTAAAGTTATAAATTAAGCACAGTTTTAAAATCCAATATATTGACAACAGCTGGCGGCAACATCAAACTCGGCTCTGTGCAGATGAGCAATTCAAAATTTTGGATTTTTTTAAACCCTAGCAAAACTATTCATTACAGTGTTAGATCGATTATTTTAAAAGGAATGGTGAATACTTAGTTTTGCACTGAACCAACCAAGTATACTTTCATTAAATTAAAACTTGTAAATGTTTTAGACTTCGATGAATTTTCTTTAACGTTGTTTTTCCGCGGTGGAAGCAAAAGCCGGTACTTTTGTTCTCTACAATAGAAATTCACGTTTCAAATGATAAGTTAACTCCAGCGGCGACATTCTGAGCTGATCACAGTTGGATGTCCTTTTTGCTTTGTAATCATATTATTTCCACCATTTTTGCCAGAAAAGGCTAAAAACGACGAACTTTTATCTCAAGAACAAATGGAATGCCCTTACATGCACAGCGGAAGACTTCGGCACTTATCTTTGACAAATTTCACGCGAAAGTAATACATTGTATTTATATAAGTGCTACTATTGACATTAAAGAGGTGATATGTTAGTTATAACTTAATACTGCCGGATGGAAAATTAATTTTGCGAGCATTAGTTTACTTAAATTAGTTATTGTCTCAGTTTAAGTTGGCATTATTGTGTTTTGAACTCATATTGCTGGCAAACAGGCTGGCCTCGCATTTTCTAGAGGCGGTTTTTTTTAAACAGAAGTATTGCAACACTTTCAACACGATTTGCTTCTTCGGTTCATTTTAATGTATCACGCACGATTGTACGTTTTCTTTTCCTTCTCACGGCCTATGTTGCCAAGCTTTAGAATAATCTTCAAACTGACTTAAGAGATATTTCAGATTTCAATGTTTTTAACGGAAAATCAAGAGGCATTTTTCGCCTACTCTGATTTGTTTGAAAGTCTATGTATGTGGTAGTGTCGTTTAATTGTTTTTGATGGTAGTGGTACTGTGATTTTTCATGAGTGTTTCTGTATGCTTCCTAGAGTTTTCCACGACATTATAAATGCCTCTACCAACGCAAAACCCTATTTATTATTACTTTGTTTTTACAATCTTGGCTGTATAGCTTCTACTCTTTATCCTCAGCCAATCTTGATAAATCAAAATACCCTTTAACCGTGGAGTATTTCTTTACTCCGTGCTTTAACTCAGTTTTGCTTGTCACACGCATTGAGGGCGGAATATCTACCTTTCTATGAACGCCCTCTAGAGCTACAAATGTGGTAGAAATTTGGCTTAGAATTTTAAGTCATAGAGATAACGACGTCAGGAAACCGTTCAAAGTAGGCCAAGCCCAATACGTTATTCTATCGCAGGGTTTAGTCTCAAAATGCCAATCATTCATTGTATATATTATAGGCCTAGATCGTTATGAATGTAGACCATTCCAAATACATAAAATTTTACGTATGACCGCAATATGTTGATTGATGATGACATTAATAATGTTTACGAAGTTTCGTAGTATCATTAAACAAGTTTTTCCTTTCTCTGTTTAATTTGATGTCCCTTTTTTTCTCAATCCAAATAAACAATCACCGTTTTATACAGACAAATTTAAATTTTATTATTAATTACTTTATTTGGGTGGCAAAAGCGGAAATAGTGTCCATTAATAAGGAATTTCTAGGTCCGATTAGGAACGATTTTCAATTTTAAATACCTTTGATTTTCAAATTGTGTTATACATTAAATTTATGACTATTATGGTGGGTCTGAATGTGTTAATAATTGACTACATTTAAATAAATACTATTATGAAAAGATGTCCTCTATTCTATATAGGAAGTTCACGATAATCCTTTCAAACGTATTAATTTGGTATAATCACATATTGTTACATTTACAATTTGTAGTGAAGAAGAATTGAAACACAATGCAGAAAATAGCAACTGCCCTGCACGACAACAAGTCATCAGCAGCCCGTCAATTGTTACTTTTAGTATTTTGCCTTTCGTTTTATAAATAAATTATATAGAATAACATTATATTTAATTAATCTTGTTTTTTTCCAGATTATCTTAAATTCGATGCATAAGTATCAGCCTCGTTTTCATGTTGTCCAGGCCAATGACGTGTTTAGTTTGCGTTGGAATTCATTCTCCACATACGCGTTTCCTGAAACAACGTTTATTGCCGTCACGGCTTACCAGAATGAAAAGGTAAAGAAATATTTAATTAATTGTTGTATAATTAAATGCATTTGCCGTCACAGTATACCAAAACGAAAAAGCAAGACAAAATGTTTAATTAATCCTACTATTTACAATTGTTAATTGGTTCATAGGTTAACTAGTCACACTATTTAATTCACTAAGTAAATCGGAAGTAAACAAATAGGCCTATCTTAGATCTTTTAGGAGTAAGTTACTTTTATATGATCCAAAATTTAAGATTGTAAAATTATCAGGCGCGGATCCAAGGAGAGGATGACCACCCCAGCCCCCGCTATTTGACTTGGCAGAAATTTATTTGCACTCCTTAAGAATCATTTTTGTGCACACGGTGTACCTCAGTGCACACCAGATAGGATCTGTGGTATAGCTAAATAAGACTAGTGGAGATTGTCAACGATTTTCTCAATAGGCCGATATATATATTTAAAGTTAATACTTGTATTTATAATCGAAATCTAAAAATGTCTTTATTATTTTTTTATTTCAAAAAGTCAATGAATTCAATTAACCAGATTATCAGTGGGCATAAATATTGTATTCAATTTAGGTAATTTTCAACTTCATAATTGAAAGGAAATATTTATGTAATATTGAAGAAATATGTATCTGATTTATTATTTATTATTAATATTATTAATATTATAGAAAACATTTTACGGACTTAGTATATTCATGTTGTAAATATAAATAGGATACATTTATGTACCCTGTTTCCAATTTTAGATCTGACATTTTGCTTTCGATTTTGGGATAATAAAAATGTTGTTAATTCAATTCAATTTCAGTTTTATTTCAGACATAGTCCATATAAGAACAAATTTAATAAACAGAAAGTAAAAAACTTTAGAAAAAAACCAATATGCAAATAACTAGTTTCAAGTTCAATTTATTCACATAATGCAAAAAGTTAACAAATGGGTAAAAAAAATAATTATTTAAAAATATAAATTGCAAAAATGTCTGGAGAAACCCATATAAGCCCTGTTACGGCACATTTTGGTAAATTGCACATTTTGGTAAATTACCAAAATGTG
>JAOTQE010111443.1:0-25109 GCA_025631205.1 Nesometra sesokonis
ACAAACTTTTTCATTACAGCCAATAGGAACATGCATGTTGTGAACAGTTTAAGATTGAAACCAAGTTTCTACAACCAATCCACAGGCGGCCATTTTGAAAAACGCCCTCAAACAAGGCTTTCCACAGCTCCGATTTTCCGTGCTTTGGTATTTCAAACTATATGTTGAGTCAAAAAAACCTTGAATGGGTTTCTTTTGCAATTAGTGGTGGGTATATTAGCAGGTCTACTACTAGCCTAGTAAACATAGAAAACGTTACAAAAAGGCATTTTTGCGCATGCCCTGTCTTGAAACTGAGTAGATTGATACTGATATCATATGCACTAACAAATAAATTTTTAAAACGCCCTGTTTTTAGCAGATGACATACCAAAAAGTGTGCTTCAATCAAAAAAAAAATATGGCTATCCTAGGCCTATTAATAATATAGTGTTTAGGTAGAGTAAACCTAATTTTTTTTATCATGGCCTACTAGAGTCGGCTTGGGTCTAATCTTGGCCTAAATACACCTAACATTGGCCTAGCCTAGGTTTTTAGGTGACTCTCCGTCAGCAGATGCAAGGGTTGCAGGCAGGGGAGGCGGAACGTTTTCGAATTTGGGGGGGGGGAGACGAAGTTAAATTTCTATATTTTGATCGGCCACCCCAGCCCGCTTAGTATTTGATGAGCAAAAAAAACGTTGTTGCCTCCGCCCATGGTTGCAGGCCAACTTCACGTACCCTTTCCCCATCTTGCATCCTTCCCACCCAGTTTAGCCCCACTCACTGATCTAGAGCCAGGTCTCTAGGACTAACCTATTTAGGCCTAGACTTATCCTAGTCAAAGACCTTACCCAGGGCTCAGCTACCATAGCGACTAGGCACCCAGCGAAGGGGGGGATGGGCCTTTTTCAGGTCCGGGTGGGCGTGGTTTTCGGTTTGTTTCTGGCGAGCAAAAAGAAAAAGGTTTTACTGCATGCGTTTTCGGGTGCCCTGTTTTTGTCTATGTTTGGTTTTAGAGGTCTATTTTACACCCACCACAGGGGCGGATTTAAGGGGAGGGGGGTGGGCCGGCCCTTTCGGAAAGAAAAAATTATCAATATTGTCTGTAAAACGAAATATTCAGGTAGAATTGATCCCTTAACACGCCCCTGAGGCCATTTCAGGACATCTACAGTCCAAAATTCCCGGTAGAGAATGCCCCGGACCCCTAGAATTTTGACTCTCTACTGGGTGGGCCCCTTTTCCAAAAGTCTGCATCAGCCCCTGCGCCGCCCCCTTATATAAGGGGGAAGAACTACGTTTGGTCATAACATAACATAACATTTCAGTGACTTAAAAATTGTTGTAAATTGACCATGAGATGATCTTTTTAAAAGATGTCGACTCAAAACTTTCTCTTTTTCTTTACACAACTTTGTTAGAACACTATGAACAGAGTAGGGTCTATTATGCTATATCAAATCTCCCGCGAAAACGACTACGTTGCGCGCAGAGCAGTGGGAACCATACACGTGTTTTTGCGTTGCGTCACGCGAAAGTCACAAATTCAACTTTCGGTAAGGAGGGGCGACACAATATTGATGGAACAGCATTTCATTGCGTTGCGTCAACTTTGTTGCGTTGCGTCTCAGTGGGAATCAAGCTTAACGCAAGTGATGTGACGTAAGGATCTTCCACTATTCAGCATTCTGCCCTCTGCGCGCAAAGTTGAACCACCACGTGTCAACGCGTCTAATTTGAGTGGTTCCCACTAGGACGCAACATATTTGACGCGCGGTGCAGCTGCGCTCGACGCTAACGCTCTAAATGGCTCTAATGGGAACCAAGCTTTAGTTGGGTAGGGCCATGGGGTTTCTCTTCGAATACTGTATTGACAGACGTGCCTTAGCTAATATTTCTGGAAATTTTCACGCTCGAACCAACCATGATTGGCCCCAGTCTCCATTGCATGAAATTGTAACCTTTCTAAAAATATTGAGGCCATAGCGATACTTCGGCGGTAGGCTACCGCTTTTCACTTTCCTATCGTTGTTTCAAAACAGATCATTTCAAAAAGGAGGACCATCAGGAGCGTGTTCTCAACCCGACCATGTTTTGACTTGCAATATTACAAAAAACGTTATGTTGTGCCTTTTATGGTGGACTGATGATGGACTTCATCGTTATTTTCCTCCGATATTCTTTTTTCCTCAGAAGGGGTGCCGTTTCACCTGAAAATGCGTGCTCAATATTCTGTCTGAATTTTTTTCTAAAGGGGTGCGCTCGAGCACCCTAAACACCCCTCTGGATACGCCACAGACCATGACGGATTAACATAATATTAGATGTTGGCGTAGCGGTGGCGTTTCGGGCTTCCAATCACGAGGTTGGTGGTTCGAGACTCACTCTGGTCGACTGTTTGTGTTCCTAGGCAAGACACTTTATCCACGTTGCCTCTCTCCACCCAGGAGTATAAGTGGGTACCTGGGAGGTGCAAATGCCATATGCGCTGATTACGGCTGCAACATTGTGGAATGGATTGTATTCCATAGGTGTTTGTCTCAATCACTGGGGGTAATAATTGTGAAGCGCCTTAGAGGCCTTGGCAATAAGCGCTATATAAATGTCACATATTATTATTATATTATTATAATGTACCTCAATTGTGAATGTGTACAAGAGTGCCATTTCCACTCGCCTAAAATTGTCATATTACAAATTTGCTATATAACTCAGAACTTCCAGGAACTTTGATGTTTCCCCAGCTTACTGTTGGTACTCCAAACCTCTAAATTCTACAGCCCTCCCCATGAACATGAATATTGTACACTGTTATTTCAAGGCCAACTACAATACAATCTACACATTATCTTTAGTAGTCGATTCAATTACAATACAATAAAAATTAACAAAGGATAAGACAACGTTTGTGTGATAATTTTATTGAACACGTCACAATAACTTGATATTCAAGCAAGCATCACTAAACAGTTATTTAAAATGACACCGCAAATTAACCATGAATGCATTTAAATGCTTATTATTAGCCTAAAGCTAAAATTTTAAACTAAAAATTATAAAATCCAAAAGGGTCACTACTCAAATTCAAGTAAGAAGTAAAATACATACTTCAAGCAACAAGGTACATGCCATCATGACAGGATTCAATATTTTGAAAAATTGTCATTGAGAGGAATGATTTCTTACGACACTTATGTCGAAAATTGAATCCTGTCACGATGGCGGGTATCTCATTGCTTGGAGTATGTATTATACTTTCTTACTAAAAATTAGTTAAATGTATTCTAGATATACTAGTCATATTTGATGAATACCTTAAGTATCCAAGTTAAGCATCCTAGTATATGAATTATTTCCAGATGTATTTAATGAACAATTTCAAATTGACATGGTTGTTAGTAAACCTACACCAAATTAATAGGTTTTTTTTTAAGTAATAGTAGATAAATTTAATAATTTTATATTACATTTAAGATTAAAACAATATTAGGGATATTCAAGTTGGCAGATATTTCTATATTCAGTTGGCTTCAGTTTGCTGTATAGAGGTTGGGATATGTGGGGGGCTGTATTCTCAAGATATACAGTTAGGTCTAAATCACTGAACATATGGAGCCACAGTATGGCTAAATAGATAAACAGGCAAGTCTACGTAAGTGGAGCCTGTATGCCTAAAATATACAGATAGGTCCAAATCACTGAATGTATGTCGTTTGGATGCCTAAATAAATATTGTAAATTAGTCAATATAGGTATAGGTGGACTGTATGCCTAATAGATACTACTATGCCTTAACAGATCTACAGACAGCTCTATATGCTCACTCTAGGGCCAATTTTTCTTAGCCAAACTGGCTAAAGGTTCCCGATTTGTTTAGCCAAATTATAAATTCTCTAGCCAAATTTCTCAAAACAGTAACAACCTATAAAAATGCCTGCAAAATGGACATTTTTTGGTTATTTTTACTAGCCAATTTAGCGGAAGAGGTCATTTTAATTTTAGACAGTAGTCATTAGCGACTTGGCACAGTTAGAGTGAGCATAGTAGGACATAGGAAGTCTGTATGTGTAAGATACACAGGTACATTTAAATCACTAGATATACTGTATGTCTAAGTATATACACAGATATGAGCTTGTGTATGCATGAATACACAGGCCTAAATCACTGGATATAGGGGAGGGTAGGTGGAAGAAGGGGTAAAAACTAAAACAATACTCCAAAATTATTATAGAATAGGGTTAGAAAATATAGTTTGATACAAGAATAGGCTTACATTATCTGATGTAGGGTTAGATATAAATAGTAAGTGTTAATTCAGGTTGAAACTGTTGCTTAGTTTGATGGTTAAGTAATCAAGTCGAGATGTTATTAAGTGACTAATGCTCTGTAGGGGTCAAGGCTATGGTAAGTGTGATAAAAATTCTCGAAGATTTACTAATTTGGGTTTTTCTTTAATACAAGGATCTGTAAAAAATGTTTAGCGTCGGGTTGTGCGCGTCTAAACATTTAGCCTCACGTTGTGCGAATCTTAAAGTTTCTCAATGTGCGAGTCAAAACACTTAAAAGACTATCATTGTGTGAATGTAAACGTTTAGCCTCGCATTTTGCAAGTCAAAACATTTAGACTTTCGTCATGTGACTTTAAAGGTTTAGCCTCGCATTTTGTAAGTCAAAAAATTCAGACTCCGTTTTATGAGTTTGAACATTTGGCATCACATTTTGAGAGTCAAAACATTCAGACTCTCATTGTGTGAATGTAAACGTTTAGCCTCGTATTGTATGAGTCAAAACATTTTGAGTCTCGTTGGGCGAGTTTAAACGTTTAGCCTCGTATTGTGCAATCAAAACATTCAGATTATTGTTGTGTGAGCTTAAGCGTTTAACCTCATATGGTGCAAACGTTTAGCCTCACATTGTGCGGTCAAAATGTTTAGATTATTGTTGTGCGAGTCCAAACGTTTAGCTTTGTGTTGTTTAAGTCTAAATGTAGGCCTAGTGAACAAACAGCAGTCTATTAGTTCCTGGTCTAGTGGGGAAGTGCCTTAAGCTGAGCAGCATAATCTAGCGAGTATATTATGCTTCTGTAATAAAGGGACATGCCTACTAACCAGGAGCTAATATACAGCTACTTGTTCATTAGGCCTGCGAATCAAATTTAGACTCCAATTGTCTCAACAAATAGGCTCGTGTTATGTGGGACATAATATTTTGCCTTGTGTTGTGCGAGTGTAAATATTGTTTACAGATCCTTTACAAAAAAGAAAAATCAAATTATATAGAGTAATAAGGAGTATTTTTGATTTACTTGCTACAATAATGCTTTCATGTTTTCATTCAAATTTAAAACTACTGTTTACATGCAAGCGAAATATGACTTAATAGTAAGTTTCTTTCTCAACCCATCCGCCTGGACGATGACGTATGATGTAACGACGACATTCATCATAAATGAAGATAGCCAGACTGAATGGCATTGCTGGAAACCACCAGTTGATTCTGAAAAAAAAAAAATTTAATTGTTTTTATTTGTGAATTGTATTTGGAATATTTTAGTGTGAACAGGAAGAACATATTAACACTGAAGAATTTCCAATGCGGTCTTTCTGGTGGTGATTAGGCTAAGTACACCAGGACACATTTTTTTTACTTTTTTTCCGTAAAGTGTACTGCATTCTCCAATTTCCATATTGCACATGGAACTAACGCATTACATTTAAAAAAAAATATTTAGACATGGCCAAGGAGTTGGTCTGCCAATAGTAAACATCAGAGACCTATGAAAGCAGTGCTAATTGTTTCACAAGACAAACATAATACATAATACATTCAAACCAAGGGACTTAGCTTGTAAGGTAAGCCCAACCAACAACACCACCACCACCACTGTCACAAGACAAACATACACATGATGTGCTACATAAACTAATTCTCACAGAGAAACTCAGTTTTGATTGTGAACAAAAGCCCTAGATCAGACAAAATTTTAACCCAAAAGCCAGGGTTTTTAATGCAAGCACCTTAAAATCACACTAAGCTATTCAACTCCACAATGCACTGCATATGACTAGTTCATTATATTGTATCAACTATGCATGATAATAATGGCTTATAATACTTTGTGGAGAATATCAGGAAATCTGTAATCTACTTATTCTGAAAGAATAAGTAGCTCAAATTATAGTCTGTGTATTAAGTAGCTTAAATAACAGTCTGGTTATGTGTATCAAGAATACCAGTTTTCATGGCTCAACAATAAATTCAACCTGGGAGCATGCTCTAAGAGTGTAGTCCATTACCAGCAGTGTCTTCCTCTTTTGTTTAGATATACTTGTATTTTTATATCTTTTTATATGTACATGATTTACAAAATACAATAAATGAAATGAAATAGTGACCAGAACACACAACATCTTATTCATGTTTTCAAGAAAAAATAATGAGCATAAGTGGCAAAGTGTAAATGAAACAGAGGAAGGCAACTTGAAATATGGCAGATGGAACCTTAGGAAGCAGTCAGCCAACCTGTAAACTGCATTTAAAGCTTTTTTAAAAACCCAAATTTCCAACAGTTTTTGCTAAATTACAGTGATTACTTTTATTAATGCAAAGCAAATTATCCCCATCAACATTCTTTTTTCTAGGCAAACTAGGAATTGACTTTTGCATATTGCCAATGATTGGTAAATATAAATACCATTAAAAGTTTTGATGTTAGCTGCATTGTTGTGAAGGAAATACAACATTAATGTGTAGAATTGGAAAGATTTTTATTGTTATCTTTCGTTCTGAGATTCATTGCCTAAGCTCACAAGGTAAATGTTGTAAACTATTTAAGAATTCATTGATATTCAGGTCTGTCTACATGTCTGCCACATTAACTTGGCATACAGCAATTGTTTGGTTTCTCATAATTGCATGTTTTTAGTCTTATTCTTTATTGCCATAAAACATTTAAAAATTACAAACATATACAGAGACTGGAAACCCAAAAAGTGAACTAAATCACTATGACATAAAGTATGTGTTTCCGCCTCAACCAGTTTCACATAGAAAATACAAAACATCTGAAAATATATAATCTCTATTTACAAAATGCATAAAATATTAAAATCGTAAAAAAGAAAAATAAATGTTACATGGCACCATTTATTTTAGTTAACCACCAGCTACAATGTCACTATATTATGGCAGTGATAATATTTGTGTGCTTACCTGAGAGGATACATGCGAAGGCCATTCTCAAGTCCAGGGCAGTATGACAGGAAGGCAGCCAAACAAGTTTCAAACACAAGACCAGTGTTCAATACCCAGTTACTGTAATAAAACAATTTAGAATTAACAGAGTAATTAAATCCCAGTCTCTACTATTGTATACACTTGAATCTTCTAATATTGCTTGGATAATTTCACCTTTAAGCTAGACAATTTTTAAAGTATGTTCCAATTCACTTTGAAACACAAAGGGAAGAAGAGCAGAGTGAGGGTGAGGTCTGTTATTTAATGAAATAGTGTCTACTTACTGCATTCCCTGATCTACAATAGAGTTACGTCTGGTCTTGCAAATGATGACATCAGCCCACTGGACAATGACAATGCTCACAAAGAAAGCTGTATGACAAGTGTATTCTAGAACCTTACGTTGCTGATATGTCTGAAAAAAGATAGCACAAATTAATAGATTTTGTGCATAAATGCATTCCAATGACATGTACCACTTAAGCAAGACATGCATTTTTTAAAAATTTTATTGTTCCCACAAAATCTCATTGTCTAAACTAAGTCTTATTATGAGGCTTAGAAAGTGGTGCTGCAAACACCTATGGAACACAATCCATTCCATAATGTTGCATCTGCATATGTCATTTGTACTTCCCAGGTACCCACTTATACTGCTAGGTGGAGTGAAACAACGTGAATATAGTGTCTTGCCTGGGAACGAGTCAACCAGAGTAAGCCTCGAACCCCGACTTCATGATTGGAAGATACTGCTGGGTTAAATGAGGCAATGTGGATAAAGTGTCTTGTCTAGGAACACAGTCAACCACAGTAAGCCTCAAACCCTTGACCTCATGATTGAAGTCCGAAGTCCAAAACACCACCACTGCACCAACTGCTTCCACATTATGCGGCTGAGGAATTGGCCCAGTTAAGTACAAAACCGGGAGCTGCAAGACCTCTGGATTTAATTGCAAATACGTAAACCACAAAGCTATGGCTCCATTTCATTTAGTCATGCAAAAATTTGTTTAAAACATGAATCACTTGAAGACAAATACTAGATCTATACAGGAATTTGACTTACCCACTGAGATCCATAAGAATCTTCGACACTGTGGTTAGTAACATCGTCCCACTTGCTTCTCAAACCAACCAGACGATTAGGAAGGAATCCATTCTCACCCATGATCACAAAGTAAGTGAAGAATCCAGCGGAAGCTTGGATCATCCCAATCTGTCCATAAGACACGCTAATGAGCCTCTCGTTTACTAATTTATCTTTCTGAGAATCTCGTGGTTGACGTTTCATGATGTCACTTTCAGCCTCTTCGTATGCAAGGGAGATGGCAGGCCACTGAGAAAAAAATTGACAATCTTATAATCTACAACACTATGCAAGGAGTCGAAAGGTCAATAGAAAAAAATGAATTTAATTTATAGCACTATGCAAAAGAAGTGGTGGTTCACTAAGAAAATGAAATAAACTTGTGATTTATAAAACTAGCAAAAGAGATGGTAGGTCACTAGGAAACAAAATAGAAAAACTTATAATAATTTATAGCACTGTGGATGAGGTGGTGGGACACTTGGAAACATAATACAAACAGATGCAATGGAGATGACGGGTCACTTATACCGCTTTTACACTGCCAACACAATTACGGGATTGTCCCGCAATTGAGCGTTGCGGGATCAATTTGTAGTGTAAAGGGTGGAAAAATTTGATCGCGGGGTCGCGAGACGGAGAAGCGGAATGCATTCAGCTTCAATCCTTTGCTGGACGCTCCCGGGACGAACCCGGTGTGGCAGTGTAAACGGTTCCAATTTCAAGTTCCGGAATGGTTTTACATCCTCATCCGTTGGGTATTAAATTTACTCAACAGTAGGTTTGATAAAACAGATTGTATATTTGTACACCACTGTTCTAATAAATATTAATAATAGTAGAATATTTTATTACAAGGTATGGGTAATTTTCTAAGTGATTTGTTTATGTTTTAAAGTAACAGAAAATAAAAACACACGACAAAGGGGAAATCCCTTACCTACGTCTTGGGGGCATTGTTTAAATTATTTGTAAACAATCGTAAACCGGATCATAAGCCATGTAAACTGATTCCGGTATAGTAAAGCGGATTTGTCCTGCAATGTCTGATATGGTGTAAAAGGAAACACATTTTGCAATCATTGCGGGAATGTCCCAGGATTGTATTTTGTTTGGCAGTGTAAAAGGGGTATTAGAAGCACCAGTAAATTAGGGATGTCACCACGCTGGACGGCCCCGTCCGGCACTCCACTTTTCAGTCCGGCATATCTAGGCTAACGACCCCCACTATTAATCCTAAGCATTTCTAAGCTAGCAACCACCACAATTATTTCTACCTTTAACAATTGTAAATTTCAATAAAATATGTGACATACGTCGGAAAAATAAAATTACTAAAACAAAAGATTACAGCTTTTTTTCTATGGTCTTGTTTTGTAATGTAATGAAATAACTGCCCTTCTTATTGTTCATTGCACGCTTGAACAGCATGAGTCATTGTGTGCGTATGGGTGGGTCACGGTTCACGAAAAAGGGGTAGCTGTTTGCTGTCGGGCACTCAAAAAAGCTGGTGACATCTCTGGTAAATAATTCTGCAACTCTGATAGGCTTATTAGATAGCTAATGATTTTATCAAATGATTTTATCATATAACAAGATGTGTCCAATTTATTGTTTAATTAATGTCAATTGGCATAACTGTTAAAAGTGAATTATAAATGTTATAGTAGACTTACAAGATCAGTACCCAGATCAATACACAAGATTGTAACAGTACCCAATGGTAGTGGGATGGAGACCAAGATGAAGACCAAAAATGGAGAAATCTCAGGGATGTTACTTGTCAAGGTGTAAGCAATTGACTTCTTAAGATTGTCAAAAATAAGACGGCCTTCTTCTACACCAGTTACAATTGAAGCAAAGTTGTCATCTAGGAGGATCATATCAGCAGCCTGCTTACTGACGTCACTACCGGCAATGCCCATAGCAACACCTACAAATATAAATCAAATTAATTATCAATAAAATGTTCAAAAATACAAAATTTCAAGTAAGAAAGTATAATGCAAGCAGTGAGATAAACAACATTGTGAAAGGATTTAATATTTTGACAAATTATGTCATCATCAGGAATGACACTCCTGATGATAACAAATGTTAAAATATTAAATCCTGTCACAATGACATATCTCATTGGTTGGAGTATGCATTATACTTTGATAAATACAGTTCACATTGAAAAATACTACATGGTCAAAATTGCCCGACTTTGCTTAACTAAATTTATTTTTTTATGCTAGATTTGATGTGTTTGTAACATTTAAACTTCTTTCAATGACACTATGGATTCAACTTATGTATGTTTCACTGTACAGCACTTTCAATCAATACAAAATCTCATTGTTTATGGTAAAGGGTACATACAAAATGTTTACTTCATTTTACTATACTTTACTTTATCAATTGAAATGAACAAAAATTGTACCAATATCTGCCTTCTTCAAGGCAGGGGAATCATTGACACCATCTCCTGTGACAGCCACGATTTGCTTAGCTCTTTGACAGCCTTCAACGATGATCAACTTCTGTTGAGGTGAGGTACGGGCAAACACAATCTCTGTGTGGTTGCTTAGGATATCATCTAGATGCTCGTTGGATATGTCTTTTAATTCAGATCCGTGCACGACACATGCTTTGGCATCACTAACAAGAAAGAATTACAATCTTAATAAGAATTTGTTAATAAAGGCACATTTTGCTAAATTTTGTTAGTAGATTTAAGAAAATTACATGAAAAGTTTTTCTGTTTTTAAAAAAAAAAGGGGAACAGCCTAAGTAATGAGATGCATCTAGTAATTTGACAATAAAACTGCATTCGACTCCTTAACTAAAGAAATAAAAAAAAAAAAAAAACAGTCTCTTGAATGTAAAATTTAATGAATTCCTATCCGTATTTTCTAAAGAGGTACTGTGTAATGTTAAAATTTTTTGCAATTATTTCCTAACCGTAATAGTTTATTAAAAGTTTAATTAAATCTAACCGTGGGTTGACATCATTGGCTGTTATTCCCAGACGCTGAGCAATATCTTCAACAGTCTCGTTGCCTTCAGAGATGATACCAACGCCCTTAGCAATTGCCTTAGCTGTGATTGGATGATCTCCAGTTACCATGATAACCTAAAGAAAAATTAATCAAAGTGTTCAACAATACTGCATTTATTATTGATCCAACCTATCAGGTAAAAAATTAACATGTTTTATTTTTACAATTAGAATGATCCCGTTGCAATTTTACACGTAGAAAAATGTGTGTGGGTGGTGAATTATTTAAAGGTGGATGAAATGTAGGTATTAAAATGATTAAAAACAGGACTTGAATGTCTTGCAGAGGCTTAGGTGAGTAGCAAGTTGAAATTTGACTGGGTGAAAAGCCTTGAAATAAACTTTTACCTGGGTGTAAAATTCTAAGGGTGGGTGACCACCCCCAGCATAATTACATTATTGGTTTTAAATAGTTGTTTATCAAATCTTAGATAAAACATAAAATACCTTAATTCCAGCACTTCTGCATTTTCCTACAGCATCAGGGACGGCAGCACGAGGAGGATCGATCATGGACATCAGACCAACAAAGCATAATCCATCAAGAGGGAAGTTCACATCACTTTCAACATCAAACTCAAACCCACGAGGAAACTTATCGATGGGTAACCAAAACTGACAGAAGCCTGTAATCGAGATAAAACACAATCATTAAGTTGATTCAACAGGTGGTGTTCAGTTTGCTGGGGATGAATGGTTCAGACTCACTGGCCCTTGGTACGATCAAATACATCAACACATTCCTTGTGTTTCAGTCAGAAGGTTGCAATACAAGTTTAATAGAGCGCCATCCTTCAGGTGAGACCTTAAGCTGTTGTCAGGGGCGTATCCAACATTAATACTGAATGACCTATCAGTACAGGTTCTCCAAGTAATGAGTATCATTAAAGATCTATGAGATAGCATTAATACTGAATGACATACCAAGTACACATTCTCCAAGTACTGAGAACAATTAAAGATCTAAAATGTCATAGCATTAATACTGAATGACAATACCAGTGCACGTTTTCCAAGTAAGGAGTATCATTAAAGATCTATGTTATAGCATTAATACCAAAGAATATAAATAGCACAAGAATGAGCACACGCGACGGTTCGCGTGTTTAAGAATGGAACGCTCAAACAAAATGGCGCACTGGACACCCAATTTTTCTGCCAACAGCGTGGGGGCAGGCTGCCCGTTGTGTAGTAATTGGAATACTCTCTGGTAACAGTCGAATGTCGCGCTGTGCGGGTGGGCTGTACGAACCGTAGAATACGCGCTTGAAAAAGTGCGCCTCCTTGGGTCCGATTGAAAATTGGAACCCGGATGGAGTTCCGCGCATAATCGAATGTGGTCGATCTTTCCCTTTGTATTATCTTTGTTAATACTGAATGACATACCTAGTACACGTTTCCCAAGTATTGAGAACCATTAATGATCTAAAATGTTATAGCATTAATACTAAATGACATACCAAGTACACGTTCTCCAAGGCCTCCAAGCTCTAGGTAGGCGTTGTTAAAAGCAGCCTTCATCTCATCATCCAGAGGAACTTCTTTTCCATTCATCGAGATGGTTGTGCAACGATCTAAAATCCTTTCGGGGGCGCCCTTCATTACTAGCAAGTAACGTTCATCACCCTCAATCTCATGCACAGATACTTGGTATTTGTTGGTTGAATTGAATGGGATTTCAGCAATCTTCTTGTTCTTGTTTCGGAACTCTGTGACATTTCCTCTAGTCAATTCTACATATTTTGTCAAGGCGGATTCTGAAGCGTCTCCAGTTGTTTCCCTAAAATAATTGAATAACAAAATATTAATATTTTTATATGTATTCATATTTTTATATCACTATCTATATTCCTATCTTTAACATACTTCATTATTGTTAATACACTTGCACAGCCAAGATTTCCAGGTTATTAATTACAAATGCCAGTTTTGTGGTGATGTTAAGACCAGTATCCTCAAGGAGAACCTGCACAAGGTTTATGGCTGATGATCGGTGCTTGAGAGCCCACTGTTGAAAACTCCTTGATATAACAAAATAAAAAAATTACTAATGAGAAATGGTAATGATATCTGGGCAAGGTCCCCATCTTGTAAACAAAATGATGATTAAAATACCTTTGCTGTACAGGTACATTTTCTTGACCTGCCTTGAACTCTGACCTATTACACAACATAGCAATACGAGTAAGCTCCAACCAACTCAAAGATTCTTTGTTATCAGATCCTCCTGGTCCACCTCCTACAGTAAATAAAACAAAAGAACTGTTGTGTCAAAACATTAAACAACCTATGTGAATTTAGCTTTGCAGCAATGGTAGACTTAAAATAGAGTGAGACACGTTAAGTTCTTAAAATAACAAGGAGGCAAAAGGATGGGAGAGAGAGAGAGTCAAGATACTAAAGCTATCAGCTTTCAATATAATCCAAATTAAAAATGTGACAAAATGCTTAAAAGACTGCCAATTTTAAATATGAAAGTGATGGACCAGGATTTTCATTGCCAGTAATTACACGGCCTATTTTTCAGCGGCCCAAATTCGGCAGATGTTGTCTGACCTGTTGCTTCATTTTGACAAGGGAAACATCCACCCTTACACACACTTTAGGGGTTGCCAAGACAACAGACTCCTTGGACACTGTATGATGTGCTGGCTTACCAGATTGATCTTCAGTTGTGTCCGCCTCTACTATGGAATTATCAAACCACAAATGCGCAACTGTCATTCGGTTCTGGGTCAATGTTCCTGTTTTATCAGAACAGATCGTTGAAGTGGATCCAAGTGTCTCCACAGCTTCCAAGTTCTTCACCAGACAATTCTTTTTTGCCATTCTCTTGGCTGTTAGTGTCAAACATACCTATATAGGCAAAAAAAAAATGTTTTTTAATTAGGGTAAAAATTTAAAGGATGACCAGTTTTTGGAGAGTTCATACTGTTAGTAAGGCTTTGTAATTACACAAAATACGAAAACAAAATTTTTGTAATGCTGATCTGTTTTCATTATCATATTTTGTAAGTTTGCAAAACTTCACTATCCACAGAACCATCAATGTTGAAAGATATTAAGTTTACTTAATAGATTGAAATGTAGAGTACCTATGCTATAACATACTACGTACAATCAACTCCAACCAACCACTTAGGACCCATCTCAAAATTAATCCACTGCAGTTATCATTGCAATTAAGTTGTAATGCAGTTCCACTATTTTCTGGTAGCTGCACTTGAGACACAAGATCTCATCTCAACATTTTGTTTTCAGTAATTCTCTTTCAGCTACTGAACTAATACTGTTGTAACTTAATCACTGCAGTAACTGCAGCAGGATACTTTTGATTTGGTCCCTTTGAAAGGAAACTATATTTTAAAGTTACAAATACTTGAAACCAATGTGGAGAGGTTAACTTGATTTTCTATACTGAAGTGCTTGGAAAATTTATAAAACTTGTCCAAGACAGAATTCATAATTGTAGTTGAAAACAGGTTCAACTTATAAACTTGACTTACACATGGTTAATTACTGGAAAATGCACTAGTTTGGGATGTAAAAATAAACTTGAATATGGAAATTATTCAATGTGGTCACATGCGACTTAGATTAAGTTTGACTGCATTCTGAAAAGGCTGTAAATGTAGTGATACTTCAGGAATGTAGCTACAAAAACCCAAGAGTGGACAGCAACAGTGCAAGTCTGGGTGGTAATGTGATTAAAAACAGTATTTCAACCATTTTTAGAGGCTTAGAGTGGGTGGCAGGTTGAAATTAGGCTGGGTGGAAGGGCTTAAAATAAGCTTTAGGGTGGGTGGCCCCACCTCTTCCCAGCATAATTATATCCATGATACTTACAGTGACAGTAGCCAGGAGACCTTCAGGTACATTAGCAACAATGATACCAATCAAGAAGACTACAGACTCCACAAGGGTATAGTCAAGCAGAAATGAAAGGAAGAAGAAAGTAACTCCTAAAAAGACTGCAACACCACTAATGATATGGATGAAATGTTCAATCTCTTTAGCAATGGGAGTCTCTCCAACATCAAGACCAGATGCTAAGTTAGCAATACGTCCCATCACAGTGTTATCACCACATTGGATTACAACCCCCTTGGCGTTACCTGAAATATTAAACAATCATTTCACTTTGATTTAAACAATCAACATCGTCATCATCTTTAAGCATCATTGTTATTAAACATAAGACATTTTAGTATTTCATGCCATTCTTTTCTATTGTTGAACAGAGGTCTCAAGAGAGCCTTTTTTATTAGGCATAGGACATTCCACTATTTCGTATAATTTATTTCTATTGTTGAACGGAGGTCTCAAGTGAGCCTTTGAGATACAGTACATGTTTCACATCTTTTATAAATTTTGTAATCAATTTCTTTTTTGGTTTACCAATGTTAAAACGTAAGGGAGAGGAGTAGTATTGGGTACCTAGGACGTTTGTGTGCAATCATGCAGCAAGAAAGATGAGCCACTAAGTGTCATTCAAAAGCCTACACATTACTGTTGATTTGAAATTTCTTAGGTCTACCAAAGGGATGATTTAAACGGTAGAGGAGTGGTGTATCATTGAGTGCAGAAGTTTTCATTATGCAGCAAAAAAGTAATATGGAGAGCGTAAACAATTGTACAGAGTACTACTCTAAAGTTCATTTTTATTGATGGTTTGAAACAAATATGATGCTTTCTCTAAAATGACTTGTTTTCTTTGCTGAGGTTTGCTATTGTGTTTATTTTAAATTATCCTTTCACACTGATCTTGGATTGGTGTAATTTTGTCAAAATTTTTAACATTTTTGTATTCATTAAGGCAAAAGCATATTTAAGATCCAATTTTCTATAACACAGATTTAAACGATTTTGTATCTATTGAATATTCTGTATATATATGTTGTAAAAGATATTAGTATACCTTCGACGGCATTGGTGGAGAAGAATGCGATATTCCTGGTTTCCAGAGGGTTATCGTTGGTAAATTCAGGCCCACGGCTTTGAGGTTCAGATTCTCCAGTCAATGAAGAGTTGTCAACCTTCAAGCTTCGTGCTTCAATGATTCGAATATCAGCTGGAATTCGATCACCTCCCTTAACCTCTACGATGTCACCAACAACAACCTTATCAGCATTCACAGAGCTCCATTGTCCTCCACGAAGAACCAATGCTTCCTAAACAAAGAAAAAAACATATTACAGTAATTAAAACTCCATTGTCCTCCAGGAAGATCCAATGCTTCCTAAACAATAAAATAATGAAACCTTATTAATTCAAAGTGTAATGTACAGATATATACACTCTACAAGTCTTATGATTAGATCCTCTTTGTTGCAAAAGCATGGATCTTTTGAAAATTTGGGGCCGGTCGGCTAACCTTGATATTCAAAATATTGGGTTGATCTGGCTTGGGCAACAAAGTTTTTTTAGGTTTTACTACTATGAAGTTACTATTACTATTAAACATAAAATATTTTAAACAGATTCAGATCTTAAATATTATGTTATTAACATTACCTGTGGCACCATCTTTTCAAAACTTTCCATGATGGCAGCACTCTTTGCTTCTTGATAATAGGAGAAACATCCAGTGATAATGACAACAATAGCCAATACAAGTCCAAGGTACAGCTATAGAAATAAATAAAGTATAAAGTCAATGATAAAACAGCAATAGTCAATATGGCAGTCTAAGTCAATGACAGGCACAAGCAGTCGAAAAATGTATTACTAAGTTCATACTCATTTAAGCACACTGTTTAAAGATGTATTGTCACCTGAAAAATGACAAAATGAAAGTAACTTACTTATTTTGAAGAAATATATAAAGTATGATCATTCCACACAAAATTAGAATATTTAAAAAATATTTACCCCTACTTTGCAATACCGTAATGCTTAAAATTAGCAAAAATCCATAAAAAAGCTGGAAGCCTCTAAAATTTTGGTCACTTTTTGATGTAAAAATCTTGGTAAACAGTTTTTAAATACAGTGATTTTTATTCTCAAGTTCGTATCTTTGATGTTTCTTTAATATGAGCAAGTTAATTTCAAAATTAATGGTTATGACTTTTTGGATATTTTTGAGTGACAATACATCTTTAAGTAAGCACTCATCTAAAATGTTTAATTCTTCTGAAGCTGCTCACTAAGCATCCCTCCTAGCCTTTTGAACCAGTAATCCCCAACCTAAATAATCCTATGCAAAGTTATTCATCAATTATGCTTTTCTACCATTTATTTCAGTTTCCTCAACCCCTTTGATGTTTTTCCTATAGCCTGTATTCCATCATATCTACTGGTTTTTAAAAGCACCCCATTCAAATAAACGCCCCATTTCTAATAGCACCCCACAAATTCTGAGAAATCTGTTTATTCTAGTAAGAACATTATACACTAAACGTCTACAGTATTAGAGAAATTTTTAAAAAATCTTTAAAAGTTATGTGTGAATTCAATTAATACAATTTGGTGAGAAAGAACAAATCCTTAAAGTGTTAAGTGTCAAAAACACAGCAAATTATTTTACTTCAAACAACAAAATGTTGAACTGAACTGGTAAAGTAGTTAATACAAAACATCAATTTCAATGTAAACAAGAACGATTGAATTGGTTAAATTATTAGGAATTGTTTGGTCCTCTGCAAAGAACAGATTGCCTTACAATACAAACAGAAACAAGCAGTAGATAAACACAAGCTAAGCTAAAAAACTGCTATACTTTAAATACAGCGAGACATCACCATGTTGTAAGGCATTTCTTGCAGCCTGGAAATAAATTTTGTTTCATTTTTTAAAATTCCAAGTTGACTTATAACATTTAATTTATTGCTACATAATATTGGTTGCTGCCGAAGCGATCAGCTGGTTCACTCACATTATCCTTAACAGCTTCATCAAATCCAGCTCTGCTACATTCAATTCCAAAAGCAAAAAAGCACAGAACAGAACCAAACCATAGCAGTGTGGAAAAACCACCAAATAACTGCTTACAGAATTTCACCCACTCTGGCGTTTTTGGAGGTGGTGTTAAAGCATTAGGTCCATCACGTTCCAAAACCTCTTTAGCTCTAGCAACAGTTAAACCCTATTAATAAGCATAAAACACAGTTAGTAATAACAACATCAAACTGGAGTTAGGTGTCCTTAGTTAATAACTTACATTGTCTTTCATGGCTTCATCAAAACCAGTCTTGCCAACCTCTATGCCAAAGGCAATAAAACACAAGATGGAACCAAACCAAAGCAGTGTGGAAAAACCACCAAACAACTGCTTACAGAATTTCACCCACTCTGGAGTCTTCGGTGGTGGAGTTAAACGATTTGAACCATATCGTTCCAGATTGATGGCTATAGCTTCTGGTGTCAATCCCTACGTCATCAATTGCCATGTGTAATTGTGGTTATGCCATTCATTTTAATAAAACAAATATAATTTAAAGAACAATTTTTAAATACAATTATTGACACCATCATGAACAACACATATCACTCATTACTTTCTTCATCAATATTCTAAACTATTACGATAATTTACATCAACTTCAATTCCATACTGTTAAAAAAAACAGATTTTAATTTTAGTTTATGAATTCAAATCTGAAACTGCTCATATATTAGGTCTTGCATAACCTTTTCTGTAATTTGGCGCCTTTAACTCCACGCCTGTTAGTACAGCTTCTGAATAACTCGCTCGTCATTGAGTGTTATGTCCATTACAGCAAATACCAGTTGAATTTTATACTTTGAAATTTCTAATTTCTTATTAATAATTAATGATTTTGAGGTTTTATTTGATGTGACCTTTTTAACTTGTAACATATTACTTTTCAGCATTTTAGCTGTTGTATTTTTTTTTCCCGAGTAAATATAACACCTGAATATATAATTCTAATACTTCAGATTATACAAAACCTCTTTAAAATGTCTTCATTCACCATGGTCATTATTACCATTATCACCTTCATCATCACTATTATAAAAAAAACAACTCAAGGAAAATTTTTCAGCTCTGCAAATACTCCTCACTTACAGTAGTTGGATTTGTGGTTAAACGTTTGTACAGATCTTCAATTGGTATTTTATGCTCATCCTATGGAACAAAAAATATTAAACATAATTAGCATAAAAAGCAAATATTTGAAAAATTTCATACAACCACACAAGTAGAGGAAATTCATAAAGATAAAATTTATTGAAAAAGGCATCTGCCTGTGAAATTTAAGTACATTTGTTTGAAATATTTAATATTTTGAAATGAACTGAAAGAATAGTAAGCTCTAAAAACTTGGATGAATACACCGATATCTGTGTTTATCTCTATTTGAATTTTCAACATCTAGAGTATTTGATGTAATTTTCATTGCTATTTAATAATGGATACATCAGCAAAGTAACTATTAAGGCCATTCAGGGAAATGTGAAATGAATGTAATTTGCTTAAAAGCTTTTAATATCCTTGAGCTCTTGCTGTTAATGCATAGCAGGATACTGTCAAATTCTCGAATGACACTGCTACAATGACGTCACACCGTTACCTAGCAACTACTACTTAGTTATGCATGCGTGGGATTTAATCAAGATGATACCATAGACCCTCATTATGTTGTATTTTACATGGCAAGCTGAATGACATTTAATTGGAACTCAATATATCTCTATTGTTAAAAAATCTCCAATTCCGAATAAATGTCAATTCAGTTTGCCATAATTCTAAAGCAGTTATGTTGTATTTTCTAAATAGAGCAATTTCTAGTACATATATCTTACCAATTCCAATTCTTTCTTCAGATCTGACATATCCTGCTTCTTCTTCCCCTTCTTGCCTTTCTTGGCAGAAGGCTCTACGGTGACTTTCATGTCCCCCTAGAAAATAAACAAATTAATATTAAGCTACATTTCATACTGTTCAAAGATTTGCATGGTGAAAAACCAGTAAATCTGTAACATTCCACTACATTAGTAAATGAGTATGAGTATTTTTTTCTTCAGAACTACATACTTGTGTTTCACTAGACATGTATACCACAAAAGGTCTGAAGTTTATGAATATTGATAAGAAAACAAAACACAAGGTTTTATGCACTACAGATCTATAAGCTACAATTTGTTTTAATCATTAAAGAAATGCTTGCCAAGTATAAGCGTTAACTAGTCTTAATACACATCTACATTGTGTAAGGAACAGTGCTCAATTCCCACATTGCAATGGATGGCAACCTCTATGTCATTTTGTTCAAGACAATAATATGGTGTCTGCTAACTAGCCTGGTAGAAAATTCCAAATAATAATGTGATCTACATTGTATGACATATCGTCATAGTATCGTTTTCACACTTGTACATACTGAACGCAAAAATTGTCAGATAAAATGTGTAAAATCAGTCCATAATAAGCTTTAAATACTGTAAGTGCCAGGTTTCGTTTCAAACCCTTCAGCAGTTTAGGAGCCTTTGATGGACATAATTTTGTTCACCGTGTCAGTATTTAATAAACATTACTACAGATTTAACAGAGCACATTATATGACACCTACATAGATTCCTGCAATCTGATTGGTCACTCGTTATTGGTCATTTGGCCCATTTCATGGTGACGTCATGAATCGTACAATTTTGGATCCATACGTTTTTGCTCTACTGCACACTCGCCGAGACGTAAAAACGCTCACATATTGTAACGTGCATGATATGCGACCATGATCGCGCCATGCTCAGCTGCACTGTATTAATTTTGTACTGCACTGACATGTTTCCCTTCTCGCTTGTTTCCAAATTCATAAAAAGTCAAATGACAAGGATCTATTTACATGTTGGAGGTGTCATATAAAACAAATAATGAATGTTTTTTCATTCGTGCAATGGACAGAATATTTCATTCAGTGAAAGATGAAATGATCCATTCAACTTGGCTACGCCTTGTTGAATGGATCATTTTATCCTTCATCTCATAAAATATTCTGTCCATCGCACTCATAAAAATTCATTATTTGTATACCATCAACTCTTCCAAACCTGACCACCTTTGTTTTCTAAAAAGGGCAGTTTTGAGAGAATCAAGTTTAGTGTCAAGATTTTGGGACTTTAAAAAGGTGCGGGTTAGCATGGAAAAAAATCTGATTATTTTTGTAATTATAGCAGTAAACTCCTATGACAAACAACTTTTATGCCAACTATTATGGTCATGGCAATATCATGAATGTACTTGGTACTTCATTACCAAATACTGTATGGGTATATCAAAGTTGTCTACTGAATTTAATAGATTGAGCTTTACAGGTTTTTCATTAAACTCAAATTAAAGAGTAAGTTACTGAAGCATACTGTACTCTAGTACATTGGTAAGTGTGACTGTCGACTTTCACACAGCTGAAAAATCATTGAATTCCTTACAAATTAATAATTTTAAAAACATCTTCAATTACAATGCTGTTGTTACATCTATTCAGAAATACTTACATTTTCGTCATTAGCCTCATATTTTAGCAGTACTGGCGTATTGTCCGCCATTGTTACAGATTAACCGAAAACCGAACGAAATCTAACTAAATATCTGAGATGGTATTAGATTTTATACAACAAGGATGCAATAGAAACGAAAGGAAATATTTCAGTTTTGTTAAGGAAATTCTCGGATAATATTACACAAACGAGCCATTGTTCTATAAATATTAATAAATACAACCTTTGTTTGATAACTTGGTTTTAGTATCAATGTATCACTGTATCATTTGTAGAATGACTAATGACAAATTATTGGTCATTTTGCCTGGTTTCCTTTCTGGGAGGTCAATCAATTATGGATTTTTGTTGGTAAACGTGACCTCTTCAACATTTGAAATTTACAAGGATCAGAAATATTCTTATTTAGAGTGTGCTGTACTACAATTGCCATCGGATTCTGACCAAGTCATATACAGTAACACCATTCACAAGTTATTTGAAAATACATTTTTTTACTGAAGCATGCAACATCATAAGCCTACAGTAGCATGCCATAGCAACTTTGTGAAAATTAATGTGTTTTAGTTAACTACAGGAAGTTGCAAGACTTCCCTGCTTGAAAATTATTAAAAATAAAATATTTTGATTACCATAAATTGAAAGTTAATCTTAGAAATGGTGTCTTACTAAATTTAGATATTGTCTAGAGAATGATCAATTCAACCACACCACTTGGCTTCAAGCTTTGGGTTTCTGGCATTTCTTTTTCAATATTTAGCAAAGAGGTAACTACCAAATTGTTTTTAATACTCATGTTTTAACTTTTTTTTTTCTTTAAAAAACGACAGTTATTACCAATTTTAATTTTTGAAATGTCAATACGTTTCTATCGTAGTATTGGTGTTATGGGTAGTCAACAGGAAAGGCCTAAGAGTTGCAAAATATGAACATTTTTTTTTTAATTCCTGATTTTCGAAAATCTGGGTTGGTTTGGCTTGATCAACAGAAATTTTTTTAATAAAATGTAATATACTGTACTGTACGACCAGTTTCCAAATTTAACGAATTAAGCGAGGTATATCATGCTAATCCTGTAAGTAGGGTTCAGCAAGAAAACCACTAAAACAAGTCAACAGGATATGAGTAATTTATTCCACAAGTTTCTGTTTTATTGAATTTCCTTGTTTAATAAAATCTAACCAACCAAAATGAATAATAAAATCTGTGAAGTTAATAATTGACACACTCTATACCAGCATCGCTTTTCATCTTTTCAATTCAATTCTTTTAAGATTTTACAATAAAAATAAAAATTAACATCCATGGTTTATGAATGACAATTAATTGTTGAAATAAATGAAAAATTATTTGAAACCTTGTACTCGCTAACAAGCTCAGATGTTTAGAAAATTTAATGTTAAAATAAACCTTTGCAACAAATTGTCTTCATGTGACAATGACACTTTGATATTATACTGGTACTATAGGTACTGTAGGCCTTAGTTCATAGTCTTAAAATCTATAAATCACAGGGTTGCTCAAGACCAAAACTTGAAAATATTTGGGAGTGCCAGTTAGGAAGATTTTTAAGGTCACTTTTACTAAATCTTCTGCACGGTAGTTTCTATTTTTAATTCACAGTTAATTTTGGCATTATTGAAAATTTCTGGGATATGTCTATAGTCATAATTTAAAGATATTACAGAAAAAGGCTGCAAAACAGATTTTCGGAACATCAGACTTGGGCAACAAATTTTCCTTAATGCTTAATTTGTTCATTTTTCAACTGTTTTTCATTAATATGATCATTACTATTATTAGAAGTAACGTCAGTTGATAAGTTCACTAATGTACTGTAATTCTGAAATTTATATTTGTTTCAAATTGATTTTAAATGTAACTTATTTTACTTCTATAGTTTATATTGAACGGTTTTTAACCCATGTCTCATAATTTTTATTTTGCTTAATATTCTTATTTATTTCATAGATTAAATATTGTTGTTATCAAGTACCATTTAATTAATCAATAGTTGTGAAAAAGAAAATAAAACTTTCATAAGAATTATAAATAAGTAAAAAAAGTTTCAAACGAAGTATTAAGTAGAATAAATTTGGTAAATTTTACTTGTTGCAAAATTCACTACCAATAACCTTTAGTTTGAGTGATCTACAGTACACTATGAACATCAAGGTGTATCAGTTTGATAAAGGCGCCTATCAGGTTGATAAAGGAGGCCTATCAGGTTGATAAATCAATAAATGATTGAATGGGACCAGGGTCCAAACTGCACAGGGCTGGTGATAAATACCTTCTATACAATAGTTTCAAAAGCTGACCTTTAATGCAAACAAATGCACAAAGATTAGGCCTACTTATTGTGGACAATGTGCATCGTCATTGTTGAGATATGGCGTCTCATTTTTAGACTTTACAAGTGGTTACCTAACTAATAAAAAATGTCACACACTTTCAAAAGTGACAAATTTAATGACGGAATACTTTTGCTAATTCAAATATCTACACAATGGTAAAAAATTGAAAAATTACAGATTTTGAAACTAAGTTAGGGTTAGGGTGCAATCGCAAATGGTCAGTTTCAGGCGTGGCCGTCCATAACAAGGATGGATTGTGAAAACAATTTACACGATAAAGGTACCATTTTCACAGCCGTAGTTATGTAAATTTAGCCATTATTTTGGCTCCCATTAGTTTGCAGTGAGCCCGAAGCTGCTGTCTGTTGATATTCACATGTCAGCTTGCTACCAATCGCCCCGTGGTAGAGTGGTCCTGCTTAACAGCATATCCACAGAGTCTACAGGAGTTTGATACTTGCTGCCAAAGAACAAAACAATGGCCATACATTTATCACCTAAATTGTTATTGTTTTTGCAATCCATCCTTGTTATGGATGGCCACGTTTGATACCACTGAAACTGACCATTTGCGATTGCACCGCATGAGCCTACTAGGGGTTAATTCCATGTCAAATCAACCAAGAATTTTCATCAATCTCTTGGATTTTTTTCAAATTTTGGAATTTGGTTTGCCACCATATGAAACTACCACCAGAACTGAAAAATTGTTGGTTTCGGCCCACTAGTGAGATGGGGGTTGATGAACTTTTTGCTAATTAGTAATACCTCTTGCATTTAAGTAACTATATCTCAGTAAGTATAAAACCCATGAAGAGGAGTCTGGTCTCATTTTAACGCTAAAAATAGCTCTATAAATTACATATCTACGAAAGACTATTAGTGCCAATATAAATATATGTTAGCGCCCGCTAATTCGAAATTACGAATTACTAATTCGAAAT